>JAGWCC010001114.1:0-90562 GCA_022651775.1 Drusus annulatus
ACGGAGATCGTCTTTATATCTGAATAACTGTCGAAATTCCGTTTCCTCATCTTCAAATCTGATTATATTGTTTTCCGGGTGATATTTTCGCCAACAATGTTATCGACATGTGGAAAAACTCATTAAGAGAGCGAACGGAATCGATAAATTAACAATATTTTGTTCGATGTTAATAAAAATATTTCGTGGGCTGTTTGAGGTGAAGCTAGCAATTCGACCCCTGAGAATTACAAGGTTCCATCTGACACAGCAGTGCAGGGCCAATTCCACGACATCTCAGTAAGTGCAGTAAGTACCGATTGCAACCCCCCCCATTTTTTAATTTAAAGAAAATTCAGAGAGAAAATCTTTTACCATACTTTTTCGATAATTGTTGAATGCACAATGATGTTGCCAGCGCAATAAAAACTTAATAATCCCATGATGTGGGTAAATCCAAATTGTTTTAAGTAAACTAAAATAAGATCATCACTTTCACGGCACACGGATCACCCCTTCAGAGATGGTGCCCTTATTTTTGCACAGTTCAAACGTATGGTGGATCCGGCGCTGCAGTAGTGTCGTGTGATAATGAGCTTTGGAGATAGCTCTTTAGAATTCACTATCGCACAACATTACCGCGTCAGATGGAACCTTATTATATGAAATGATCGGAATATCGACTAATCAACTGTGTCGTTGATAAACCTTTATCGTGCCCTGGTCAAGCTTGTGTTTCACCTTACTGTGATGCTAATACAGTGTTACTTTTATAGATTCTATTGGAGTTCATCGCGCTTCCGAGTTCTGATAGTCCGTTTATTGTTATGATTGATTCCTTGGGGTTGTTCAAAGTAAAAGATAATCGGACCAAAGTTGATCCTTTGAAAAGACGGTCCACTACCACCAACGTCACTGTGAAACCGAGAAGGCCCACCCCTCCGAGGGCCATCCCTTGGGGCGAAATTGAAACCGTGGACACTTTGGTCAAAGTCGCCGTTGTTTGTCTCATAACGACCCTCGTTGTTGAAACATTTTTTATTATATGCGTAGTTGTTTGTTAGGCCACGAGCAACACTTTATTATCTCTGTTTGTTAAATGCGTATTTTGTAATGTTGTATTATTAATTTGTACTGTCTTATTCACGAATAAAACTTAATTTTTCTTGTTGACTTGGTAATACTTAAACAGAAGTATATTCATAGTATTTCAGTAATCTATATCTATTTTTATTTTATTTTAGTACATACAGGTATAACAGGCATCTAGCGATAAATTTACATAATTATAGTAACGTTTTTTTTTCTTCAAAGTTTTATTCGGGGCAGCTCTCCCAAGAACAAAAGATAAACCGACAGGACGCAAAGAGAGCAAGAGTAATTTTTAAACCAAGTTAAATATGTTTTTTTTTTTTAATTCTGCACTATTTATTATCCGAAAGGTTTTTGGATAAAATAATAATAGCCACAATTATTTTTGATCAGGGCAGCTCTTTAACATAATTGCCATAACATACAGTAAGCCGACAGGACACACAAAGATAACAATACTAATTTTTAAACAAAGCTTAAAGTAAAATAAATAAAAAAACTGCACTATTTATTATCGGAAAAGTTAACATTTAAAAATAAAAGTTCTGAAACTTTACTTCCACAAAGCCGGTTCCTGTTTTTCGTTATGGTTTGTCCCGCCTTGGAAAATATCCGTTCGCTGGGTACTGACGTCGCAACCACACACAGCCTTTTCTTCATTATCTGGTATAATCGGGGGAGCATAAGTTGTCTTTTATCCCACCAAACTAGCGGATCCAATATGATATTGAAAAGCATATTAAAAGGTGGGCGAATGCACAAAACTCCACTATGTAATGGAGGACTGAACGCTGTTAGCGCAAATAAAAAATTGTCCAAAGAAGCAAGGGTAGCAGTCCACAATGGAGTGCTTATACCAACCCTGAAGTATGGCAGCGAGGCATGAAAACTGGCCGGGGGAGGATGAAAGTAGACTGAATGCTGTATAAATTTGATCCTTGAAGTGCAGGTGCCGTAAAACTATGTATGATTATGTCAAAAATGTGTATATCTGGAAAGAATGCAAGGATGATGTAAGCGCGATGAAAATGATTAAAGAAGGGACGCTTAGGTGGTTTGAGCATGTAGAGCGAATGACCGAATAAAGGAGTGTGAAAATAATATATGTAGCGAAAGACAGTGAAAGAAGAAGTCGGAGACGCCCGATGAAAACATTGCACGATAGAGTGAATCAAATAGTCAGGCCAAGTCAAGAGCAAAAAAAAATAACAGAAGAATATAAGACGATGTATATATGTAAATGTAGCAAGGAGTGTGTGCCAAGACAAAGTTGTATGGCGGTCCATCCTCTACCCTTGTGGAGGATTGGCGTGATGGTTAGTTAGTTAATCATAGATCAACGCACGAAAAATCGATCAAATTAATAAAATAATCTTTTCAAATTCAGACAAGCGATATAGTATCCACCTACATATCATATATTTTACAAGGGAACCATTTTTATTCTGTATTTGATATGTGTAACTAAATTTTTCGGTTTTCATACAAGCAAGTCAGGTTACTTTTCAACTCAATGCACTGAGTTCCCTGAACCGACAAAAAGTTTGAAAAAAACCGAAATTTTTGTTTCTTGAGCCAAGCCTTCTCACAGATGGTTTTTTTTTTTTGATGGCTGATGGCCTCCAAAGTCTTAAGAATCAAACGAGAGTCGGAGCATTCGATGTAGAACAAAAAAACTAATCAAAACTGCATATTTAACTCGTTTTTTTTTTACGAAAGTGTGGTTTAAGCCCTTTTGCCTTTCAAGCGATGATGTTTTGTTTTTAAAACAATAAAAAAATATATATTTAGTTTTCTATAAATATACCTATATATTCTATCGACTGTGCTTAGGTGAATGTCATTATTTCACATTTTTTGCAAGGAAATTTAGACCTTAGTAATAACAGAACGATCATGCTGTTATGCTTAACACCTTATCATAATTTGATCAAATGTTGAAACGGGCTGAGAATCGGGGGTTAACGGGGGATATTATTTGAAGTGGTATAAAGGCGCTAATCGTCGATTTGCGACAGCGTAAAATGCGACAGTGGTTCCAACCCTTTGAGTAACAATGTATGGAGAGAGAGCTAATTCTTTTTACCCAACCTATACAAACCTGCGATAAATCACCTTCTCCGAGTTTTTACGTCGTACACTATGAGAGAAAAAGAGACAACAAAAATAACACACCGCTTTTATGTACTGTAAGGATGATTTTGGTCTCCCGCGTCTCCGGGGACTCTGCTCACATGTTTTCAAATGCGACTAAACTCGACACAACTAAACGGTTGTTTAGGTTATATGTTATATTTTTGTTGATAACAATACTGTGAAAAAGTGGTTGTACGAATAAACAAATACATTGTGTCGACATGTGCTATGAATGGCCATAGTGGCATAGCCACGCCCAGCTCTGCCGAGTCCGGTAAAAATCATCAAAAACTGACTACACTGCTTTGGATAGGTACCACTCTATGTACTCTAAGTTCTAACCACTAAGCCTTAGTTTGCTTGCAAAAAATGTGGAATAACGCCTTTCACCTAAACACAGTTGATATATTGAACATTTTTGAGACGAAGATCTTAAGCAGAAGTTTTGAGACCGTACAAGAAAATGATGTCTTGCGGACAAAAAAAAAGCATAAACTATACTAAATTTAACACCAAAAACAACACCGTAATCATGCCTCAACCACCGTAATCACCAGATTTGACTCTCTGCGACTTTTTCCTATTCCCGAAACTGAAGAGACCAATGAAAGGAAAGCGTTTTGCCACAATTGATGAGATAAAGTCAGAATTGAAGACTAAGCTGATGGCCATACCGAAAAGCGCATTCGAGGATTGGAAGAAGCGCTGGCATAAGTGCATTATATCTGAGGGGGATTACTTTGAAGGGGAGAAAATGGATATTGATGAATAAATAAATACTTTTCGTAAACATTCGAAATTCACCTTTTCTTTTGAACAGGTCGTATATATTAAAGTGAGTTGGCGATACTTCCTTCGTTGCAATGGTTGAGATCTTTCTTGTTTCTACAGGTATCACTACTGCGCATTATTATTGTGTATGCTAACTGCTCAGGCAGGTACTAAAAGTTACATAGTACGTAATGTTTTATTTGCTATTTTCCGGAAGCAAATTGCCACTCAACGAGTTCCTGCGCTAATTGATGCGAGGGGGAAATTGAATGAAAGTGAGGCACCGCGTAGCAAAAAAGGTCGAAAGCGTTCAACGTAGCTGGCGGGTAACTACGGGATAGTTCTTGAACCTCCTTCTTGTTATCAACTCGTTTATTTGTAGTTAGATTATAAGATGGACTTAAGTTTATTTATTTTTGGGAAAATTAACAGCAAATCAACAATCAATACATATATAATAATAACAATTACAAATCGTGCCAATAACAAAGGTTCCTCTGCTGATGATAAATATTATGAATAAAGTGTGAAAATATACAGTTTTAATTTAGTAACTTAACTACGTTTGTGGGGGGAGATCAAGGTGGAAGGAAACATAGAAATGGGATAAAGGGAAGAAGATCGGTAGCATATAGAAGGTTATTAGTAGCGTTGGGAAAAACTTCAATGTTTTGTGAATGCTTCACGAATTGTTAGTTCTTTAAAATGAACCCTTCGAAGTTAACACTTCAATTGAAGTCAAACTCGCAAAAAAGAGATTTGAATTTATCCGCTTATTTGTTCAGTTCTTTTTGGAACCGGTTCCTCGCCGAAAAGCACGTAATGGTCGGTAGAGATTTCAAAGTGAAAAGCACTGGAACCGGTTCCTCGTCACAAAAATCACGTACTAGTCGGTAGAGATTTAATAACGAAAGGAACTGGAACTGGTTCTTTCGTTTTTAATGCCTTCGCAACCGAACTGCTGCAAATTGAAGTACTTCTTTCAATGATATAAATGAACTACTGACTACAATTAAAGTATTTTTTCAATGAAATGAAGTTAATCAAATGAATGAAGGCTAAAATGAACTACCACCTTCAATTGAAATATTTGTTCAATGAAATGAAGTTATTTAAATGAATGAACGCTAAAATGAACTACTTACTTCAATTGAAGTATTTGTTCAATGAACAAGGAATGAAGTAGGAGCTGTTGCCAAAATAAGTAGTTCTTTGAAGTAGTTCTTTCAAAGCGGTCACAACGCTAGTTATTAGTGTTAAATTTTCGTAATGTTGTCTTTATCCTTAGATTAATGGTGCATGGGACTTTTCACACGATAGCCAAATACGTACCAACTAAATGAATATAACTGAACTTAATATTATGCATGAGTGGGATTTAAACTAGGCTTAAAAAAATCTTTAGTGTTATTGATTACAAAGATTGAATAAAACGTCATGATTGACGCTGTTTTAGCCGAAAAGTTTTTTTTTTAAATTTCAATTTTTCGTTTAAAGATTTTTCAGAAAACCGTGCAGCGCACCACCAAAACTTAAAAATCCTGAAAAATTTTATAATTTATTTATTTTTAAATACAAAAATCATTTTCGGCTACAAAAACTTCAAAAACGTCGTATTTTTACATCTTGTACACTCTATCCCACAAAAAAGTCACGAGCCGCCACTGATCACGGCATGCTCTACCTATGTACCCTTGACAAATCAAATGATTTTCAACGTAAGTCTTTACTTTATTGTTGGGGTGATGTTTTGCTTATTCAAAAGGTTGCGGTAGTAATGTTAGTAGTGTTATGTTTTTATGTGTTTTTAAGTAATCCTCGGAATAAACATAATTGGTATATATTTAAATACTGATTTGAAAACCTTTTGCACTACTTGTATCAAATTGGAGATGGCGACAAACTCAAAGAGCTGTTCTACATCATTTGTAACCAATACAAATCCAGAAATAACGATAACTATACTGTCATTATCATTTATACGTTAATATTGAGGTAAGCTACAGACCGAGGTTAGACCCTTGAGGAACACCCGAAACGTTTCGACGGAGCCAATGTTTACATTATGGTTTTGACTAACCTACGATATATATTAATTTATACTAACTGTAAATAAAAAAATCTGGATTTTTTTCATAGAAAATGACAGCAGCTTACTTTTCGGAATACTGCAACATCCCCCAGTCAAAAAAATAATGTCTTGAATCTTTCCTATTCTTAACATTAACAATATGGAAAAACTGGGCTACAGTTGAAAAACCGTAGACGTGTTTTACAGCATCGAAAGCTTTTGCGCTATAATTGTATGGTATGAACGGAAGACATGCTGACTTACTTCATATACCTATTACTTATATCTCTAACAGTTCTTCCACACAACTTGTACGATTCGACCTATTGATCTACAAGAGCGATACCACCTAGCTGCCCTATTCCAGAGACAATAAAAATGACAGTAAAAAACTGTGGGAGTTGTATCAATGGGTGTATTTTACCACTGCTGACATATAATTATTGTAACGGATACCGCGGCTCCCATCTGCGGCGAGTAGGAAGAGCTATTAGAAAACCAGATACAGGAAATGCAAGGAAAATAGATTCTGAGTATCTATATAAAGTGAACCGCTGCAACGGATACATTATTCAGTTGTTGCCTGCACCGAGATTAGACGCATTCGTGGTCGTGAATTTACAATAAGCAAACAGGTTTAGATAGATTACTGCCAGTAATGCGGAATCGTTCGTAATTGTGTTGACTATTAAATTGATGAGGTAACAATCACAAAGCGCCAGGATTAAATTAATCAAGATAGCTAAGCGAATTGGTAAATTAAATCTTCAACAATGAATACAACACACGTAACAGTGAGTAAAAACCATTTTTTAGGTTGCCCTAAACCCCACTTTCTGCTTGTTTGCAAGATTTAATTATTTCCATTTGAATAGTGGTCTACACCAATTTGAGTTGAGCATAGTCTTAATTGGTCTTTCAGGAACTAAAGTTTTTATCTTCATTGTTCTCTCGATGATTAAGATTCCTAATCCTCTTAAAAAAATTGACGAAAGTAATCAATAATATACATCTTTTTGTTTTTAAATGTGTACTTACGTATACGATATTGAATAGATATGCGGATATGAGATGAGAAATGTAACATGCTTTATTTCACCTTAAAAATCAAGAATATTCTTCGATATTCCAGTAGAAATTAGTTGAAATCATATGCTTTAAATGTGATGTAAAAAAAGTGTAAGCAGTGAAGATGAATGTGTATAGGTAATATAAACTTGTGCGTAAGCACATAATGATCTAACTAAGGAATAATTGCAACCGCAAGTTTATTCAGTTTACTTTTGATATCATTTTGCTCCTAAACCATGATATCTAAAACATTGTGCATAATTACTTAATGCCACAATCACCTCAATTTACACACAAATTGAAGTCTGTTTTGAAATTAACGCCAAAAACTGAATATGCTTTTTTATTACGTATTTTGTAAAACTTCAATTTCACCTCTTGTTTTGGTTTTAAAAGTACTCAATAAACGTGACTTTCAATTATTACACGTGTTCCTCGAATTCAGGATGTGTCTGAATGGTGGATTGAATTGCACCCAATTTATTTCAAAGGGATGATTTGCCTTTCATCGCTGAAATGAAAACAAATCACGCCTGTCATGAGCACATCCGCCGGTGAAACCTGTCGATATTCACGATTAAGCATTTGCTATAATGTGCGTGGAATGCTTTCGGAAAAGCATTTTCTCAATTTTCGAAGCCGAATTGGGTTACAGCTAATTGAATTTGGTGTACCATAAGATAATATAATTTCGATTGCGATATTATCGTGCTTAGTGGAAAGAAAATACCATATTATTGCCACTGAAGAGATAAACCAAAAGATGTGTGTTATGGATGTGTCCGTGTGCACGGAGTAATGTTTTTATTTTCGTTTAAATATAAACATTTTTAAATTTATTTAGTGAACAATAATCAATTTCATTGACTTGTCTGGGGCCTAGAAGTCGAAAGGTTTTATATTAATTAGTGATATTTGTTTTCTTTCAAATCGGTTTAGATCACACTTCTTAGCACACTTATAACACTATTCAGTTTATAGGTACAGCATTTTAATAATCATGTTTTTAATGTTTTGACTTCTGATCTATATATTTTTAAGTTTTCAGGGTTGTAAAGGAACAAAAAACATGACTAATAATTTAATATTTAATTTAATTTGCAGGTACTCTGGCTGTTATTGATAGCAGTGATGAATGTTATTGTTTACTCGGCTTCGGCTCTCCCCCAAAGCTACGAACAGTGAGTATTGTTGTTGTTTCATTACCACTTGGAGTTAGTTATCTTTCTCTCAGAATAAGGCATTGGTATTTACTGCTAATAAATATGGGTTATTGAACCTATGACCTACGAAGTCTTAGCCACAATTTGTAACCACAAGTAAATAACCTTCTCGCCGAGTCTAAAGGTCTTGTAAAAACATCATTTGAGGATTAAAACAAGTTATCCCGAGGTTCTGCTTATGTTAAAAACCGTTATCATCATCATCAATGGGTTAAATCTCAAGGTGGAAATGATCTGCTCCATTCCTCAGGCCTTCCTCCTTCTTCAATATTCTTCCACACAGTCACTCTACTTTTTCCTTTATCTATTTTAGGTCGATTTTCCTTGGCCATTATTTTCGGTGTCCTGTAATATAGAATTTGTTATTCCTATTGCCTTTTAGACCTACATAATCTTACAATAGTTTTGGTATCAAATGCTATTTTAGTATGCCTTAGAATTATTTTCAGCACTAAATACAAGTATTATAAATTGAATGAAAATGAAATTATAACTTTGTATAAGACCAAAGATTTTATTTAAAAAACTTACGACCGACCGGTTTCTTTTAGCCTAAACATCATCGGGGTACAAAATTCAACTAAACAAAAAATACAAAGTGTGCGGTTATATATATATACATGCAGAGGGAGAACACAATAAAAATAAGAGAACAGGGAGAAAACAATAATACGAGAATAATATTTAAAATTATAACAGAGGCACAGAGAGAAAGATACCATGCTTAGTCTAAGCGAAACCGGTCGGTAAAATCTGTGGTCTCATACAAATTTTATTTCATTTTCATTAAATATGTAAAACCACAAAGTGATTACTTTCTACGAAAATATATTATAAATTTAGTTCTACTAGTAAAATACCGTATGAATTACAATGTGTGCTTGACTGAAGATTATCAAATAATTTGACGATTAAAATATTAATTGTATGCCTCGACCCTTAAATATGGGTACCAAATGAAAAGGATCGTTCAGGAAACTTTAACGACACGTTAATTGGGATTCATTTGTCTCTCAGCAGTTCATCACTGGCTAAGAATAATAATTGAATTGCGAAAATACATACACAGAGGCTTGAAATGACTAATATGTTTGAAATGGTACCTCCACAGACATGAATAAACCTTTCTAAAGAATATTTGAATCTGTATGATTATTTATTATAATAAGAAAACGGAAAAAGCCAGAAAATTAAAAGGAAGAAATTAAAAATAAATTTCAATGAAAATATGAGTTCGATTAAAATGCCACTTTCTAATATAGTCCCAATGGCCGAATTGGTTAAGGCGTTACTCCCGCATAGAGTAGAGTAGAGGATCCAAGTTCGAGTCTCAGTTATGACCATTGTCTTTCTATTTTCTGCCTTTTTCTGTTTCATTTTTGTGTTTTAGATTATTGACATTATTTAAAAATTAAAAAAACAAAAGCATTAATGCTTTAAAGTTATTTCCATTTTCAATAAAATACTTTTATTAGGCAGGTGGATGTTTAATTTATTTTTTTGACAACTTACTTTGTATACACACCACCATAGAATCCATTGTAGGGGGGGGGTATAATTAAAACATTGATCAAATACGTGTTTTATCGGATATGTTGCTTCCAAAATTCTAGAACCTCTAAAACCTCATCTTTTTATAATTCATGATAATTTTATCTTTTTGTGGCGTTAATGTTGAATTCGCTTAAAATGCAAGTCTACAGTACTATCAGGAATATTCGATAATGAGGATTTAAAGTCTAAAGTATTGAGGTTACTAAATTATACTGAAAATGTAAAAGCGATTGACACTCTTAAAATTGCATGTTTCATGTATTGAGGTGTTCTAACATCCATGAAAGCAAACATTTGTGAATATATTTACCTACAAATAATATTCTAGACTTGATTTATGTTTGAAATGGCTTTAACCGTGTTTGTTGGCCAGATCTGAATAGCCAGGTACTTACCAACCTTCCTCTTCGTCATCTCCTTCCCCTTTCCACTATTTTCAACCTCACAACATATCCCAATTGGAAGTTGGAAGCAATTAGGACACTGTGGAGTAATAACTATAAAAAATTACATGTAAAAAATAACAGTCTTCTTCTACTTCATTTGCTTCAATGAGTTATTCCTTAACCGTCAGAATCACAATATTATGACGGTTCCGAAAACACAGTTTTGTCCAGCATCGATTTTCACTTTATCCTTAGAATTTGTGTTACTCATCTTAAAGGATTCTCTATTCTCAACTCGGTGCCCCTGATACCTCGTTCTTCATTTCAGGCAAGAATTATTTCAAATGTGTTGCTGGTTCGGTGTTGATCGGTTGGTATACGTTTTGTATCAGTAAAATTTGTAAAGGTATTAAGATTGTAAAACTGTTTTCTCAGCAACTACGTGCGCATTCACGTGCCGGTGATAAAGCACACGAGGCACCACACGAGAACTCTGGTGAAGAAGATCCCGGTGCCCGTACCCATCCCGGTGCCGATCCACGACCACGAGGAGCACGGCAGCCAATGGTTCGATGACAAAAAGTCTTCCTCAAGTTATCAAAGCAGGTATGAATACTCTCTCTGTAATCCAGTGGCATGCCTATATTTACATTTCCTAAAAAAATAATATTTGACGAGAGGTAGTTTCTTTCGAACGGCTTAAGGTTCAACACCCAAAATGGCGCTAAAAATGACTCTGTAGAATTCTAATACAAGCAATTCTGCACGTGATTTATCTGTAAATTTTACATGGGCAGTTAGAAAAATGTCTAGAGTTTCCAGTAAAAAAAACTGTAATCTTTTAAATTCAACGAAAAAGATATTGAAATGTCAGTAAATAGTGCAGTAAGAAAACTAGCGCAGTCATTTTCAAACGTTTTACCTCAAGTTCCAGTATGAATTTCACATATAATTTAAAAGATAACAGAAAAAAAATTGTATTCGCTTGAAACCTTGGACATTTCAGTAACTACCCGTTTAGAATTAACAGATAAATCATTTGTAGTATTGCTTGTATTAGAAATCTAATAAGTGTGTATTTTTGGGTGCTAACCCCAAACGTTAAACAGAAAATACTCAGACGGTGAGTTTGGGTGTCATGATATTCTTACATGTTTCTTTTCTAGAATTTAAAGGTCATCTTTTTTCTCCTTAAAATTTTGTTTCCATCATGATCTATGGATCATTAGAATATCAATTCTGCATTAAAAAGATAAAAAGCTATTTTTCAATCAGAAAGATTCTTGAATGGTGCTACGCTAAACTAGATTTCTCCTTATCGCATCTTTGATGCAAATTTCAATCTAGAAATTTAAGTGATACTTATTACCGAATTTACCTGTTTTTATTAAAAGGGCGAAAGCGAGCTTTATACGGTTATGCATTAAATAATCTTGTACCACTGAAACTGGCAAAACAGTTTTTTTAAAGAGATCCCATTATGATATTATTACATTGATCGATTTTATGAGTTCCCTGTGAACTTTTTATTTTAATTTTTAAATGTGTTTTACAGGCCTAAGAAGAACCGCAACAGAGAATATGAAGACAGCTTCAGTAGTTTCGAATAAATATTTTGACTGGACGAGGAAGACGTACATAAAACCCCCATAATTCTACACCATATTGTAGGAACTTGATTTTTTGTTTATTTCAAAGGTCATATTAAATATAATAATAATCCTTTATTTAACAACTTATCTCGTCTAAGAACCGAATCCAAATATTATAAAACTTAGTTTATTAGGGTTATTCTTGTATCACGCACCAAATATAACCCAACACAATCTAACATTTACTTAACATTATTTACTATTAGTAAGATATCTTCTGATAGCAACTATCTAGAATACATTTTTCTTATCGTTCATAGACAAGTACTGGTCAAGTATCCCGTAGCAAGTCAAATTAATATATGCTGAATAATTAGAGATCTTTATATAATATCAACAACACATATATGAAACAGAAAAGCCAGCAAATAAAAAGACAATGGTCACAACCGAGACTCGAACTCGGATCCTCTACTCTATCCGGGAGTAACGCTTTGACTAATTCAGCCATTGGGACCTTATTAGAAACTGTCATTTTTAATCGATCTCATACTTTTCACTAAAGATTATTGATATTCTTTTTTCAATTTTCCCTTTTATTTGGCTGTTGAGTTCGAGTCTGGGTTGTGACCATTGTTTTTTTTTTCTGGGTTTTTCTGTTTCATATTTGTGTTGTTAATTATTGATGTTATTTAAATATTTTTTTAAATAAGCATTAATGCTTTAAAGTTAATTCTAATTTCAAAATTAGTGATCTTTTTAAAAACAATAAATAAGAAGTAAGTTTTTGGGCTCCAAGTGTAACAAGCTGCAGACCTAGTTTTACACTCGCTGACCTGTAAAATTATGGTGTCAGAAAAGTCGGTCTGCCTGGGCCCCTAGCACAAACATATAGATTCAAGTTTTATCAACAAATCCGACTGCAAATGTTGGTTCGTTGGCGATCTGCAGTTGTAGAATATAAATCGTTGCCCAATAGCCCACTGTCTAGTATTGTTCTTGTGCACGTATATATTTCATATAATATGTAGATTCCTTGTCGTATCTTTACAAAATGATTTTTTCTTTTCTTTAAATATGTCAAACCACAAAGTGGTTGCTTTCTACAAAAATATTCTCACAATAGTTGCTGTATATTTATTTTATCGTTGGTATTCAAACCAAATGTATGATTTCAGGTAAACCTTATTTTTTTACTAGCTTTATATAGTTGTTAAAGATATCTTTTCAATCTTTGTTTTTATGAAAAATTTTATTTTATTGCGATATTTTATTTATTACGACTGTACTAAATTATTGCGTGCGATTGCATGGCAAATTTAATAAAGATATTTACTATATTCGTTAAAGAAGCGATTTTTTGTATGTGTGTGTTCCAAAAGTGTCACGTATTCCTTTAAACATCTTATATTTCTCAACATGCGGTAAATACTGCTATGTTTTGTGGTCAGATGTGAATAGTTATTAGTCCAAATAATATTTTATTTAACCGATTCCTTTTCCTTACGTCCACAATATATTTTCGAATTGACGATGTCTTACTATGCCTGGCTCTGGGTAGTCGCGCTGCTGTGCGGTATCACAATAAATATTATAAAGAAATGTGTAAGTTTGTAGTGAATCTAATTTATACATGACACGTATATTTTTATGCTTTTTTTAATGAAATACCAGCGTGGTACATACTTATAGTATCGCTCTGGTGAAAGAACATCATTCAGAATCGAAACGTTGCTTAAAATGACGTTAGCCGTATTTGGCGACCAGATCTGAATAGACATTCCTCTTCCCTATCTCCTTCCCCTCCTTACTATCTTCAGCCTCACAACATACCCCAATTGGGGATGCCATAGTCCTACTGGCTCCAGATGGTTGGGAGCGGCTAGGACTCTTGTGCGGTATTCATTAAAACCATTATAAAAATAATTAAGTATTTGTCTATATAATTTATGAAATAAATTGAAACGTAAGTTGTAAAGAACGGCTGTTGTTAAAAACAATTTTGCCTACCTCTATAAAAGGCCTACAGTGGCGCTTGTTTTATACTAACATGTGTAATTTATTAGTTGACGACGATATAACTTCATGTAATGCCAAGCTCATGTATATTTGTCGTTATATTATAAATTACTCAAAATTGCACGGGAAAATAATAAAGTACAAAAGTAAAATATAAATCACAAGTAGTAAGTACAATATGCATAGGTATGAAAGTTTACAAGTAGGCATTAGAAAAATCTCATTCAATACATGGGTATTGAAATTGTGAACACTATAACCGGTTTTATAAAAAAAATATTACTCCAGGAAAATAACTGCAAATCAGATTTTAAAAATCCATAGAGAGTTAAGATAAAAATAAACTTTTCACAAGATTGATGAATAGAAAACTTGAATCCTGACAGGCGCTTAAGAAAATTATATGATGCACATGATAGTACTCCCTCTCTAAGCACGAGTATTTTCTCAATCAGGGAGATAATTATCACAATCTAGAAATTTTAAGGATGACATTGTATATATTGATAGTATGTATATATTACCTGCTGTTAGTATTAAGTAAAAAAAAAAATTATTATGTACCTACAATAAAATTCAATAAACATGTGAATTATACATTTTTAAATGTGTTTTTGATCGTTTTTTGTTCGAAACCAGTGGGCTTTTGTCATATCTGTGACATGCTGTATGACTAATGAAAGTGTGATAAGAGAATGAGAAGAGGAAGAGGGAAGATGGGAAGTAATAAGATATTTCAATCAATAATCAAGCCACTCCAAGTAACCCATTGATTGTTTTTATAGTGATCTATCATCAGTGCGATACTAAGTGTATCTTCCACTATAACCTATTTCTAGATGAATTCGAAGATTTAACTTTTAATTTTACACCACAAACTGATAAAGGGTATCTCTGTATATCAGCATAACTGCATATAGTATGTTTCAAACTTTTCTTTAAATTTCTGAAAATAAAATCCTAGCGAAATAAAAAAAAAAAACCATTTTTGCTAACAGCACTAAGTAGGCGTAAGCAAGACAAAAAGCTGTTTCCCAGTGACTTTTTTAAAGGACATCAACAAGCTGTCGGAAGTGTGTACATTTGTATCAATACACACAATCCTAAGTATGCTTGATTCGCGTCAACTCTAATTACAGTGCAGTGAGTAATTCTATCGCTGAAATAGTAGATATATTCAACTGGACTGAATCTAGTTACAAGAAGGCTATAATAGCATACCTCTTTCAAAAATACTAGTGTTAATTTGCATGATAATATTTCTATCAATTTCATCATGGGTGCATTGTTATTTTTTATGTCATTGTTATTTTTTATGTCACTGTTATTTTTATATCTTATGTTATGTAAAAGCCCATGAGGGCGTATATAAATAAATAAATAAATAAATAATTGCGCGACCTATAGCGTATATAACGTCTACTAACAGCTGACGAAACTACTTAAAGCTATAAACCTATATATATTCTGGTTTTCCAAAAGTATAAAATTGTGCTAACGTTAGAAGGTTATTAAAATTAAGTGAATAACTGGAAGAACAACTATGTTCACAGAAGATAAACAATAATTCATTCAAATGTGGCGAGGAAAGGGTTAAATAATTTCCAAGTATTTGTTTAATTCTTCAGCACACCCAATTGTTATTTTCAATTAAAACTTCAAAGCAACATACAAGACATAAAATTAGCAGATATTCACATACGCAAAGCTAACCGTTCTGTTAAAAAATCATTTGCCAAAAGTATTCCAGTCGCGATTTTTTTACGGAAAGATAAACATACAAACAGAAAGACAAACTTTTAAAACAACTTATATTATTGATGGAATATCAATGTTAGTAAACGAATAATAAGTCAAGTATTATGCTTGAAATAAAACCACCTTAAACACTAATGTTACAATCCACGTGTTTTTTATTAGCAATTACAGCATTTAAAAAATAGGTCAGGCAAACTTTGAATTGTTATGTATAATACTTCTGTAACACAATCAATTCCTGTATTAATTTAGATTATTTAAGAGATGAGAAAATTAAAATTATTAGCATAACTGCGTACAATATAAGAAACTTACGAAAGTTTAAATATTGCCCTAAGAAAAAAAAAATAAAAAATACCAATGAATATTTATGGATATCTATCAATAATTACACAAAAACATCTAATTACATAAATCACTTTGACGGTTGCTGCTGAGTTTTCAATAAAAGTGCGTAACATCGCCGCATTGGGCACAAGCATGTCAAAAACAATAAATTTATGTACGTAAGGCTAGTAGGCGGACACAATGTTTGTACAAAAAAATCGTAAATATGATAATTTTGTTCTACATCAGTATTCTGAATGAATTAACATCTACAAAATAACAAACCTTCATGTAGGTGGATACATATCTGAGTGGTTTAGACAGTCTCAATATCATTCTGGTGAAATGCCACTATCCACTATCGAAAAGTTGCTTTAAATGGCATCAGCCGTGTTAAGTGACTAGATTTGAATAGCCAGGAACTTTCAAATTCTCCTTCTCCCTTCTTTCAGTCTCACAACATACCTCGAATTGGAGATACTATAGTTTCCCTCACCCCGAGCAGTTGGGACTCTTGTGCGGAAATTATTGGTATAAACAAAAATATCATGACTCATGTTAACGACTGTTTAGGAAAGCTTCATTTATATCCCATTTAAGGGGTTTTAGACATAGTACTATGATAAAATAATAAGATAATTCTGAAAACGTAGAGATATACCATAATTTCATAGATTTTTTTTTTAACTGTAACATTAGTTAAAAAAATTATATTGATTATTGACACAATATTTAGATAAGAGAAAAAAAAAAGATTGAACTCTATCCGGGAGCGGTAAATATATCAACTCTGCCTTTGCCAGTTGAAATCCTTTAAATTCTATGACAAAAATATACTAAAATGTCAGTAACAGGTGCAGTTTTGAAACCAGAAAACGTATTTTACCTAACATTCTAGAATGCTTTTCATAAAAAAATTAAAAGATTACTGTTTAATAATTGTATTTACTGGAAACCTCAGACGTTTTTCTAACTACCTGTATAGAATTTACAGATTAATCATTTGTAGTATTGCTTGTACTAGAAAGGCAAAAAGTAACTATTTGTGGTTGCTGAAAAGTCAATTAGAATTTATTTTACATTTGTTTTTATTTTTTTAATTCTGGTAAATGTATTTTTTGCTGTTGGACTTAAGTCATTATTTGAATAATATTGTTAATTGAAAAAAAGTGGATGGGTTAACTAAAACAATCAGGATTCATAATTGGTACCGAGCGAATGATTCCCGGCACAAACTAGGCTTGTAGTTATACGTTTAGATATTCCAACGAAATAGCTCCCGTATATAAAAAACACCGTAAAAACGATTTACTGGCAACATTCCGAGATCGTCTTCTATCTTTACGCAACATTGCGGAATGGACTGCTTAGATAGGTAAGGCAAAACAAGTGTTGAGCAATGGTGTACAACTCGTGTCGCATATGTTATTCATCGATCGCCATTGTCCACTGAAATATATTTAAGTGGGTGCATATTAAAAGTAAATAAAAAAGCCAAGAAAGGCTACACAATTTAAATAATCGTTTAATTAAACATGTGTTTTTTGTATAATAGTTTGCGCCGTAAGAAAGGTGGTCGACATTTGTTGTCATCAATTTGAATGCGAGGGAGTTTTGAAACCTTATCTTTTCATCAAATAACGCAATCGATTAAAAAAAAAATACACAAACAGTAGGTTTAATTTTGTCTGTTCTCTTTCATGCAATAGGTGTAAAAAATAATCGCCAAAATTAGAATTATAATTTATAACCCAAAACAAAAATGAGTGGTGTGCGTTGAAATTATTCCAATTTCCTATTTGCAGAGCCGCAAAATGTAGCAGATATAAAATTTAAAAAAAAATTACATTTCAACCGACTATAATTTTAAAGCCTTATTTATAAATATTATAATATAAATGCATTTTTTAGTTTAATTGTAAAGCATAAAAGCTAAACGTATAGTTCAAATTATATGTAAATGTTTTATTTTTACCTGAATATGTCACGCCGTTGACGAAACTATTAGGGTTTTTTTTAATGTAATTTAAAAAAACAGCATTAGAAAAACTTTTTACTGTCTGATTATCCTTTGCAGACTAGATAGACAAAATTTGAAAATCGTTTTTTGTAACAATAAAATGAACCAAAATGATCAAATAATTGTATCGCATAAACCTGTATTATAAGGTAGGTAGATACCTTCGCCAATTAAAGAACTTTTAGTGAGTTTTAGTTTTATCATAATTTCTAAAATTTATTGAAATGATCATATCGTCACCTGAAAGGCAAAAGGGCTGAAGCACCATTTTGGGAAGTTAACACCAGAGCACTTTAAAGTTTTTTGTTTGTTTTACAACCAAATTCATAAGTCTTCAGTACCTGGTTGAATTTGAAAAAAAAGTTGACTCAGGTAACTAAATGCTCTCACTAAATTACCTGAAGCGACAAAAAAAGTTTTAAAAAAATCTCAAACTTGTGTCGCTTGAGTCAAGCCTTCTCCCAAATGGTAAATATATTTTAGATGGCCTTTAGCGCCACAAAAGTCTTCAAAATCAAACGAGAGTCCCAGCATTCGACGCAAAAAAAAAAACTGATCAAAACTGCATATTACACTCACTTAAACCGTTTTGCCTTTCCAGCGTTGATATAACAAAAATATACATTTAAAGTAATTCATTTACACGCTAATCTTATCGCTACCGCTAGATTTTTTAGGTCAACACTGTCAAAATACAGTGTTTATAAAAATAAATCATCACAATACAAACACATTTTTACTCAAAAACTGTGAGTGATAATCGTCTACTCGTATATAACATATACAGTTAAAACAAATTAGTTATAAGGAAACAGCTACAACTTCCGACCCGGGTCACACACTTCCAAGAAGTAAGTCGAAGTCAAGTTTTCTAACCACTATTACATTTTACTTCCTACTTTGCGGTAATCGACGCAATCGATAAATAATAAGATTATATGATCTACTTTAGATTACTTCCACAACGATGACATGTGTGTATTTGACAACCAACAATAGGTGTAAACAACTTATACAAATATAAAAAAAATTGTAGATTCTAATAATAATTAAAATTGATTCTACTATTCGGACCAGTTTGATTAGTGCCGTAATTCGATTATGAAAATATACACCTCGTAGTAATTTTATTATAAATCGCTAATTGTTGAACAATTGAAATAGCACGCAATTATTTTGAATTTCGGAGGCGGAAATATTTTGAGAAGTACTTGTCTAAATTTCAGAGCAGTATATTCCGGAAATAATGATTTGATGGTGTTCTACAAGTTGAAAAATTTAAAAAAAAAATCTTAGTAGGTACACGGTGTCTAGAAACTAAGTGAAGCGTAGTTTTCAATTTTACAGTATAATTTAAATAGTTGAACATTAATAGAAAGTCCGAATATTTTATTACTTGAATGACTTTATACTGCCATTTAAACTGATTAATTATTTATTTGCTAGCTGTTAATGGCTCATGTTCGTTTTATAACGAAACAGAAACAATGATGAAGGGTGATGTTTACTTATTTTACTTAACATATTCATTACTGAAACCGCGCGTGGCGCGTTGACAGACACGTGAATGGTATGCTCACAACGCGCCACGAGCGTTGTGCCGCCTCTTTGCTTTGAACCGATCTAAAACAGACGCAGGCATGTGGTTTTGAGTCGATCCACAGGGCACTTTTCATCGTGGTAGCTCCTGTAAGAATGCATGTACCTAATAATATGATTGGTTTCGTTGAGGTGGCGTTTTTTTTTTACCAATTTTTACAATTTTTCGGAACAAATATCAATGGAGTAATTTTATTACAATTTTTTTTTTTCAAACTGACTTTTGCGTAAAAATGCGGTAGTTTTCCAATTAATAAAGTTATCTTCTTTCGTTTTCAAAATAAAATTAACTTGCATTTTTATTTATCCTTAAATATAACCCAAAAATCGTTTTACACCATCACTAATTTCACAACGTGAATAATAATTCAACAATAATTTAACTAGCAATGTTGAATCTGATCAGTTATGAATCAACGACAACGTATGACATTTTAATTATCATTGTAATAAGACACCCTTCAACTACGTTGCGATATTACACACATATAGAATTTGTACGGTGTTAAATATTCAAGTAATCATATTTTACGTTCTGCGGAATCAGAGCAGATAACGGAGGGTATTAATTTCAATGGTAGTTAAATGTATTAATTATCACCCCCACCTCTTACACTTGTAATAATACTAATAATAATAATAGCAGTGAACTTATAAAGCCCAGTTTTGTGATATTTCACCTCAAGTGCGACTTGTTCAAGTGTAAGTGCAAGTGCAACAAGTGACAAGTGCAACTTGTCTAATTAGATCCTGTTTTTTAACACAGGAAGGTATTTGACTACACTCGTACAGCAAATAACAAGAACAAAATTCACAGCCTATAATCAAAATACCGCTAGCAAATAGGGAAATAATAAGTTGATATCAATTATTGAAATAATATCAATAATGTTCAACGTAAATATGTAACAGAAAAAATTGAGAATTTTTTCCAAAAAAATTTCGGGTTGTGCTTTGTATTCCATTACAAATATGTCAGCCAAATCGGAAGAAATCGAAAAATAATTTTAAAAATTTTCAAATTATGTATGAGATCGATCAAAATGCCGGTTTTTAATAAGGGCTCAGTGGCTGAATTAACTCATTGGAAGAGGCGTAACTTTAGGATAGAGTAGAGGTTTCAAGTTCAAGTCTTGGTCACGATCGTTTTCTTTTTACTTTCTGGCTTTTTCTGTTTCATATTTCCGTCGAAGATTATTGATATTATTTCAATAATTAATATGAAAAATATAATATGAATAAAAGCTTTAAAGTTAATTCGTTCCAATATCTTGGTACTGAAGTGCGACAAATACATGGATCCCCCTTTGATAATCCAGGGAAAGGTTGATGGAAGACGTAGTACAGTAAGACGCAGTAGAGGACGACCTAGTTGAGAAAGACCCTGGACTTCATGACTTCAAAATCTGAGTGACTGGTTCCTGTACTATTCCAGACTGCATGTTGAATATTACCGGAATGACAGCCACCTCCCGTTAGGAGAGGACATCAAACGAAGTATTGTTAAAAACTGTTATAAAATGTTAATGAAATAATCGTCATCCGCCAATGATATTCCTACCTGGTTTTATATTATTTTATTAATTTAATCATGAACACATCCACACCATATAACTAGACACATGCCCGTGTTATGGTAACCGCTTCGTGTCTTAAATCTATTCAGCTCCATGTATTTCGCAGAATTTCTTTGTGTTGCGAATCTTGTAATTGATTTTCCCGTCCTTTTAAAGATTAGACAATATCAACCCAAACCCTTGACACTGCGGCCTAGAATATTAAATATGTAGCACCGTCACGGCAACCAATCTCTGGGAAATTTCTCAGCCATGAGGCTCACCTTCCGCTGGAATTTCTTTTGCAACATGTCTTTCCTTGAATTGGAAACTGAACTTCCTATTGTTAGAACCTAGGTACTTTTTTTATAATGGTAATATCGAAGCCTGTTAGTAATTGATTACTCCTTGTAATTGTAAATTGATGGCTCGACTATGTTTTGTGTAATTATATAAACGCTGGTCATTTATTGTAAAATTGTATCTTTATTTTTACATCTCCGTTTAAGTGAAAAATTACTAAAAGGTCGCTATTCAACAAACAAGTATCCCAAAGAAATTATGATTTAAAACCAAACATAATCTATCTTACTACCCACCACCCTAAGGAAATAGCCACCTACAAATATTGACTTGAAACTGATACGCTTTACAGCTCAAAACACACAACGTATTAACGCATAAAATAGCACAACTTACAAACGAGGTGAAAAATAATACTTTTAAATTATATACAAAATGAATACTGAATAATAATAAAAAAAAAAAAAAAATAAATATATATTTATATATTTCCGAATTACGAATAACCTGATAATATTTTGAAAAATTCTACTACCATCATTACAAGCGGAAATGTTGCTTGTGCAATGATGGAGGACTTAGCTAGCAGAGGAATCGAACTCACGACGCCTGGGTGAGAACCCGACACATTTGTCCACTCGGCTACTAGCCGGCCTTATAAATATTTTTAATACACGTTAAATAAATAATGTATTCAATCATATTACAAATAAAGTAATAATTTGATAAATTAACTGACCATATTTGAAAGTGAATAAGTACTAAAACATTTTTTTTAAACAGTGCTATTAAATGGCCCTACCCGCTTTCTTTGTTAATGTATGTAGTGAGTCACAACGGGCCACTTTAAATCACATTCAAAATCATACAATAAATTGATAAAACCATAAAAAAAATAGTTTCACTTTTAAATATCTGCACACCATTGATTGACAAATTATTTATCAATACAATTTATGCCTGCTTCTATCAAGTGTTGAAATTATTTATAAAGTTTTTAAATGCGCATAAATTAAAGGCGCTATAATTAAGAACATGCAATTAAGTGCACAATGTTTACATAAAACACATTTTTAAAGAAATTTTAAAGAGTGGCGTGTCACTCATTATATAACGATTTTAATTGGAAATTAGAAAATATATGAAAAGCGTTCATCATTATTTGTGAGTGAAAAATGGCATGTTATGATGCATTTTTCGAAACCGATTGGGTAGGTACCAACAAACAGTTTTCATTCTATAATAATTAAGAAACCTATCTATCAGCTGTATTGTCAACATTACATTACTTGCAAATATATATATATATATATATATATATATATATATATATATATATATATATATATATATATATATATATATATATATATATATATATATATATATATATATATATATATATATATATATGTATATATATATATATATATTTGTACATATAAAAGATACAAGACAGATATTGCTTACATTGGTGGATAAAATAAACATGTGTAAGATGTAATGGATATGATATATTTTTTAGAAATCTTAGACGTAGAGATGTTTAAGTCAATCTTTGTCGGGTTAATATTTTGGTGCATTATGACATTAGTGTAAAAGTAATTTCTTATAGTAAAAACATTTATTTAACAGAGATCTCAAAAAAACAGTTTTTACCAAATACATTAAGAGATGAAGATTAAATTAATAGATTATCTTACCCAATTTAAATTTATCCAAAAAGTTATGTTTTATGTGATGTTATAATTAATACAAAATATATAATATAGTAGATCCTGTTGACTGTAGCTGCCACGTGGTAGCTTTGCATCAATAGATTTTTGGAGAAAAACCGAAACTCATCAATTGATTTTAAGGATATTCAAAAAAAAAAAATGAGGATTTATTTGAATTTTTCAAAAAGGCAAAATGTTTTTAAAATTCGATTAGGCTTCTGAATCTGAACATTACTATCGATAATTTTGAGGTACCTACATATGTATTGATGATTCTTACTATAAAAAGGGGAGTTGTCAAAACAATTTTAAATTCTAAAACAAGTCAAAACTATTAGATTAGTAATACTTATTAATAAAACGTTGTAACATTAACTGCTAAACTAACTTATCTCATGTATACCAACGCACAAGCCTTAACTATGTTGGTTTTTTTAAATTTTATTTTTCCTTGCTGATTGTAAAAGCTTTCTTTTGTTTTAAAAATTGTTTTCAAATCTCAAATGATTTTGTTTATAATACCTGTTATTATGAAGTATTACTTTTATGAAGGACTTACGAACTTATTGAAATAATTTAATCTGGTTTAAAATTAACTCTTATGACATGTTATGAGAATTTATTTCCTTGTGCAGTACGATGGTAGCTTTAAATTAATGTTTGTGATCTTTACTAGTTACACGTAATATAGAAAAGTAAAGAAATTTATTTGCAATGGAAAATTAATATACGTGGTGTCAGAGAATATCTACTTATGATTGCATGAACTGAAACAGGAAAACAGACCCACTTGGAGATAGGTACCTGAGTGTAAAAGATGAATGCAAACGGTTTTATATAAAGCAGGCACGACAAAAAAAAATGCATTTATTAAAAAAATATTTATTTTTTATGATTATTACAATGGGAAAGAATGGAATGAGAACGTTGTAACAAAAATGGTCACCGCAATTAAACGTTGCGTTGTGACAAAAATGGCCACCATACAAAGAACCATGGAAAGATCATTCTAAATTAGATAGAAAGATGACCACCGTTGCCGAACGGTTAATATTCTCAGGTAATAATCCGTAGGTCGCGGGTTTGAATCCCAGTGTGGTAAAATACATTTTATTTGATTTATATGTGCTATTTCACATGTAATAATGTAAATTAATATACAGTATATTTTCGGTATGTTCCAGAGTGGTAGATACTTTTAGTATTATGAGACTTTTTTTAGAGATTTAAATTTAATTATTTTTTTTTATAATGTTCATCATATTTTCACAAGCTAGATAAATTTTCCAAAATCCATAACTAGAGTAAATGGACAAATCTGTTCAGAGTTTATTCTTGAATTAAAGAGGCAATCGTTTCGAGCATTACATTGTCAACTTGTGGTAAAAAACAGTAGAAATAAAAGTAAATAAAAGTAAAGTAATAGTAGAAATAATAGTATTACAAAACTTAATTATATTAGACCAGACCGGTTTCACCCTGCTTTGAGTATCTTCAAATTGGTGCATTTTAAGATTTGGGGTGAACAACCTTCATTATATGTAACGTTAGAAATACAATGCCCTAAAAAGCTAGGTGAAGCTGATCCAGTATTGAATAAATAACAATAAAAAAATATTTGCACGAAATGTCAAGACAAGCCACTGACTGAATAAGATCAAAATAAAAAATAGAGTCTGATGAATACAAAATAAGAAGAATATTATTTATGTGGGTCAAAGTTGAAGTCAAGTTTTGCAGTTGCTTGGCTGAGTATGCGAATGAAGCAAACGATTGCCAAACACCATCATTTACTTCCCTTAATCCTAATATGGTCAGTGATGCATTGTTCCAACGTTCCGGTCCAATGCGGCAATTATTTCTTCACACAACTTCTCCATTCGCTTTACCGGGGTTTTATGGAGATGGCACGCAGGTCTTTTACAGTGACATGCATTTTAAAACACGCCATCTATTGGCAACTTTATTCTCGGCGAAAGACAGCAATCTTATATTTACGGAAACGTCTAAATTGCACCACACTCGGTCAAGACTGCCCACGCTGAGCTGGGATGGGTGAGAATGGGGTATAACGGATTGTGATACTATTATAAAGTCATTGGCTAATAGCTAATAGCGAGAAGCGCAGTAAACTCGCTGCGCAGGTTTGTAGCCCGCGCATGCGCTGGGAACTGATGGAAGACCAGATTAAGTGAAAAATGAAAGCGCAAGTAGTCATTCAGGATTCTGAGCGCGAACGCGTAATGATGATCCGTCACCATTGCTATTTACATCATCGGACGAATTCACAATAAGTTATATTTCTGAGAGGATTTTACTTTACCACTATGTTTTTTGTAATACAGTTATTATTTCAAGTATTTTGGTATTTGCCCTAGTATACCGCAAATATTCGTGGTGGTATTTTTTTTATGGACTGTTGTCCATAACACTAACACGAAATGGCAAAATTATTATCACTAATAATCTGTGTAATAATTTTTAAATGTTCTAAATTCCCTATTGCACTGATAAGTTCAAATTGCTGTACCCACTCTGTTTATATAAAATGATTGAGACTACCCGAATTCCCCCAAAATTCAGAACTACGTCTAAAAAAAAATATTTTAGACCATTTTAAATTATAAAACAGACAGCATGAAGTTAGGTTTGATTTAAAAAAAATAAAAAAATCGAAAGCATTTTTTCACAAAATGAAAACGAAATACAGGTATTTGTTTTTTTTATAGAACTCAATTTTAACGATTTTTTTTTATTATTTTTAATAATGCCCAATAATTATAATATTATTAGTTTAAAAAACAATTTTATAGCTTATCTCAGAAATAACATTGCGAGCCGCAAATAGTGTAGTTGCAATCTAAGTCCGTCAAAGCTTTTCACTAACAGGTAATTATTACGATATTGTATGGTTAACATTGGCCAATATTAATAAATAATTGATTTAACAGATTTCGATAACACTGAATCCGTATTTTATACAACGGCTACTGCTATTTTACTATCAGAAAAATGTTAAAAAATGATTTTTTTCCAGATATATCAAGCCGGTAACATAATTAAGTAACGTCCATTTTACCAACTATAAACATCTATCAATGTACCGTTATCGTCAGTTTTTTAATCATTATTTGCGAAATAGCGTGATAGATGATGCTAGACAGCACTAGCAGCCAGGCAGTTGCAGAATCTAATATTTACATAAACAATTAAATAGCCACCTCAGTGTTTCATAGGTTGCAGGTTCACAATGCTCATAAGGTGATAAATAATACTTTTTTTTTCATATACTCATAAGAAATTGCAATCATTTTTAAAACTAAATATTTGTGTTGTTAGATTTCAAAGTCAACCAAATAATTTTATTGATCGTTTTGATTTGTATGTCAATTGCTGTAAAAAATCTGTATGTCAAAATCATCTTAATTGTTTGACGTAACGAGTAAATCAATATCGATGCTTGACATTTATTTTAATATTCTGCCACATCCACTTAAGTACCTACCTACTTTCAACAAAATCAATCATGTTCACTTAGGACAATCACTGGCAGCTATTAAATTGAAATGATTGCCACTCTGAAATCAAAATTCCTGACTTAATCTTTTGAAACATAGCTAAGTCGTATGGATTTGTGACAAATCCAGCAATATTCGTAAAAAACCTATGTTTTGAGGAATCTATACAAATTATATTTTAACTAATAAAAAGCAACTTCTTAACACTCAATAGTTTATAATCTACTAAATATTTCACCTTTGGAGCTGTGTAAACCTAGAAATAATAAAAAACGGTTTTTTTCTTTACCTTATTTGTGCTTTGTTCAAGAGTGGAAGTTTTTCTGTCATAATATTTGTGTTGATGAGAGACTATTCAGAAGAGGATAAAAACAGATTTAACTATGTATGTACCACATTTCCTGTTGTCACATCTCATTTTCAAATTCATCAATTTTTGATGTCGTAGCTACTTGTGCCAGTTAAAAATATTGTTTTTTTAGTTTAATCAGATTTTTTTCGAAAACAATCGTTTATTTTCTATATTTTCGACAGTAAAATTTACCCTTAGATACAAAGAAAAAGAAATAAACAATATTCGATAAATGATTAACGATATTATGTTCTATTTATTTTATATTTTTTGTAAACTTATGTTCCGACTCCAGGTCAATTTTACGCTGTTGGCAAGTTAACAATGTATCGTATACTACTTATATACGTCATTGTGTGCGTGAGCGTATTCTATGGGATATCTACGGAAACAACGGTTAGTCGCTTAGCAACTCGTGAAAAGTACACCAAAAGCAAATTGTTTTCTATCGTACTTCTCGAATTTTTATTTTATTAATAATTGAACTGAAAGAAAACTCTGCAGGTGAAAAATGGTTTTTTAATCGTTTTGTGTATGACAGTGAGGCATGAAACTGGCAGAGGAAGGATGGAAGTAGACTAAATACTGTATGAATGCAATCTCTGAGGTGTATGTGCAATAAAACTATGTATGGCCGTGTTAAAATGTGGATATCCAGAAATAATGCAAGGCTGATGTAAGCGTAATGAATAAAATAAAAAAGGAACGTTTAGATTTTTTGGGCATGTTGAGTCAGAATAACAGAAGAATATATATGAAAGGAGTGTGTGCCAGGAGAGAGTTGTATGGCGGTCCGTCCTTTCTGCCTACCCCTGCGGGGAAACAGCGGGATAGTTAGTTAGTTAGTGTTATTCAGCGAAAGCAATCTTGCGATTATACCATGCCATGTAAAAAATACTTGGATCAAATCATTAGAATTCTCGCACTCACACCATAGTGAAATCGAAAATTTTCTTCGATAAATAATTTCTAGTTCATACAGACACGTATTTTTATTTTTTTATAATATTTTCAAGAGTGGTAGATACTCTAAGTATCACCCTGGTGAAAGACCACCATTCAGAATCGAAACGTTGCTTGAAATGGCTTTAGCCATGTTTGGCCGCACAACATACCCTGATTGTGGATGCCATAGTTTCACTGGCTCTAGACAGTTGGGAGCAGTTGGCACTCTTCTGATGTATTCACTATAAAAATAAAAGTGCCACCTCAAAGATTAAAAACATAAAAAAAATTTAAAAATTACATACTAAAAAAAAAACGTGTGTTTTACATACTGTATTATTTGTATGTATTTTATCGCTTTGGTAGGAAATCAAATAAATATATTGTGTGTGGACTTCCCACGTTGTGTTAGGCCATTTTAACTAAATCATTACTCAATCGGTATCACTCGCAACGACAGAGTTTTTACATCCTCAAGCAGTTCACGTAACCAATGTGGCTCAGTCAGCTTCAGTTTATATGCAGATTGGTATCAATAAACCTAATTTATTAGCGAAATAGTTGGTATATGTAACGTTTTAGAACGACGTAAAAAACAAGAGGAAATCAGTGGTAGTATTGATCTTCTAAAAATAACACTTAATAAAGTCGTTAAAAAATATTATACACATAATACTGATGCCGTATAATCTTTATTTTATTTTTCCAATAATAGTTTTAAACCAATACATTGCATAAAAAACAAAAAAAGTGTTTTATGACAACATAAAGAAAAAGGTAAAATTAGATAAAAATAAGTTAAAATAATGGTTTTAAGAAGTACGAATAGTATTTAAGGGTCAGCACCTAGAAATGAACACTTTTTGGCTTTCTAGTACAAGCAAAACTGCAAATTATTTATCGGTTAATTGTATACGGGTAGTTAGAAATATCTCTAAGGTTTTCAGTGAATACAATTCTTAAACAGCAATCTTTTAAATTCTTTATGAAATCCATACTAGAATTTACGGTAAAACGTTAAAAAATGCCTTTGCTGATTTTTAAACTCCACCTTTACTGATATTTTTGTATGTTTTTCTTAGAATTTAAAGGATTACAGTTGGAAAATTGTATTCACTAGAAAAATCAGACATTTTTCTAACTACCTATGGAAAATTTCCAGATACATCATTTGTAGTATTGCTTATATTAGAAAGCTACAAAGCAATGTTTAGTGTCATATTTAAGGGCTGACCCTTAAACTATTAAATGAAAACTATCCACATTTCCTGCGAGGCAGTTAATTAACCTATTAAGTCTTCCAGGGGGCATCACCACTGGAAATTTAGTTCTGCATCTGGAAAAAAACAGAAGCCTGTGTTGGCGGTCTCGCGTGAAATTATCAGGGACATAGAATTCAATTTTCACTAGGATGTCAGGTATTAATAGGCATTGAATTAGTATTTACCAAAATAATACATGCGTTACAAAACACATTTCATTTATGTTAAATGTTGTTGGTAATACAACCTAATATATTTTATACCGTATGTCATACAGTTTATAAAAAAATATGTTACAGTTGTTAATAAACCTACTTACATATATCTATATTCTAATTATTAAAACAGCAAAAAAAGTGTTACGTTATATGTAAGTCTATAAAACACAATAACTACGATAAATAGAAACATAATACAGTTAAAATAATTAGCGTATCTATCACTCTAGAACGTGCCACAAATATACCATATATTATTTTATATGAATTAAATGTGTTATGACACATATTAATCAAACAAAATTATTTTGCACACGCCAGGCTTGAACCCGGCAACCTCTTGATCCGTAGTCAGGCGTCTTACCACACGACCACACAGGCCGTCAATTGTACTATTAGTTTAAAATCATAAGATGTTTGGACGACTTCCTGGAGTGAAAGACTCTGGCACAAAATGTGGAATTGAAGCAGAACTTCATAGTTCTATGTGCGGCCGTTATTAGTTTAAAAACATATTTTAACAAACCATTCCGATGAATTACCACTGGTGATACGGAAAACGAATTATGGATATACACGAGACATAAACAGATATATACGAGTATACTAGAGTTCAAAAAAGTATTTTTTAAAATTTTACAATTTAATCTGATATTTTTGTCGCAGTCTTCTAAGGGGAAATCTACAAAAGATATTACACTGATTTGTTTCTATTATTACTATTTTATGATATTTTACCAAACCACCAATGTTAATATATCTTCTACAAAATACGTACCTCAAACAAAGACTGGAAAATCAAATAGTAAATTCAAAAATAGCCAACTGTAAAAAATAAAACTATTATATAACTATAAGAATATAATAATAACATATATACTATAGGTATTATATAATTTTAAAAAAAAACACAAACGCATCTAACGCACCCCGTGTAAACCGTCTCCTTGAAGGTAATAAAACTACCCGAATGTATTTTTGAAGGTATGGTAAAGCCACCTCTGTCAGTCATAAAACTAAAATCCTTAAGTCACAGATAATTCACTATGAATATCAATATCCATCCCTTCTGGACCTAATAGTGTATATTTCATAGACTTACTTAATATTGTACCAGTCTAAAGATGCCCGTCATAAGGTGAAACCGATTGGGTCTTAAATAAATAAAAAAATAGTCGAGTAAACTTAAAACAAATGGTATTATTAAAATCATTAAAATGGAGTTCCACCACGATTTAACAGTTTCAAAATTAGAAATAATAGTTCAGTGCAGTCGAATATATCTACTATATCAGCGAAAAAATACCCACGACATGCAATCTAGGTACAAGCGAGTATCTAAATGACTCAGTCCTGATATTATTATTACACTTAAAAATAAATTTGGATGGGGTAGTTCTGTTAGGTACATAGAAAGGAATTTAGCTAAGTAAATCAGGGCTTTCTTTAAGACCATATTTTTTTTAAAAACATTAACATTAATACTGTTTGCAATAAAGGCAACTTTTATTGTTTTATTGTAACGTATTCTACCTAACGCAACTTCAGCGTTCTCCTGTCTTCTTTCAGTCAATTTCTTTCGAAGTTTTCTGGATATAAATCCGAAAAATTTAGAATCAAAAAGAGTTCAATAAAACTTACACAAGGAAGACAGGCATGTGACGTGTCAGTCCCCTGTCTTGTTCACAAAAGGATCGAGCGAAAGAAGTATATAAGGGGGTGAAAATATGCATAGTATATTTGCATTAAAAGATAGCAGCCTAAAATCGGAAGAAATTGAAATATTAAATAATTTTCAATAGAAGTATGAGATCGATTAAAAATGCTGCTTTCTAATAAGGTATTGAAGGCTCAATTAACAGAGTGTTATTCTCGGATAGAGTAGAAGTTCCGAGTTCGAGTCTCGGTCATGACCGTTGTTGTTTTTAGTTTCTGACTTTTTCTGTTTGTTATTTGTGTTTTAGTTTATTGTTATTATTCAAATATTTGATAATAAATATGCATCGATGCTTATTATTAATTCCAATTTTAACATAAAATATCTATTAAATTTATAATATATTTTTTAGGAATGATACACAATGCAATGATGCGAAACAAGGAAAACAATAAAACATGAAGTAATTATAAACTCTATATGTAGAGGTATATTTGACACTTTAGTTGTTTCATAATATACATATTTATGTAATTTGATGTAGACAGGTACTATGTTAACCCACAGTATGTTTATAAACAGCTATTATATATTTGTCCTAAATATGAGATTGATAAAAATGAAAGTATTCAAAAAGCTTTTGGTAGCTTAATTGGCAGATACGTCACTCTCAGATAGAGTAGGGGTTCCGAGTTCGAGTCTCGGTCACAACATAATCTTATTATTTTCTGTCTCATATGTCGTTGAAAAATATTTATATTGTTTCAATAATAAATATATTAAACCTAACAAGTGAGTCTCGATAGGAGAAGGATCTTTTATAACCAATTGGCAGAAAAAAAAATTAACTCCATGTTCTCACTCCAAAATAATATTCATCGTTCCATACAATTATATAAAATATGTTGTGGAAACCCTGAACCTTATTCAAGTAATTTAATATCCGCTGAGAGATTTTGTCATAATCGCTACCTTGTGTGTCACTGCTTCACTGATCCATCTCCCTTTCATACGTAATACTTTCATTATTACAATAAACAGCTCGTTTCATCAACCTGATTGGATAAACACTACCACAGATGAAAAAAAAAAAAAAAAAATGTCATAATATCATAAACTAACACGCAGCTTTCATTTCTGTGCAAAATCTCTATAAACATATTATAAAACAACCGTATAGACGTCTCTAAAACTTAATTACTTTGATTAATGGTGATTTTAATTTGTTTCTACGGTACGGTTCCTAACCAGCGATCATAACAATGAAACTGATTTTGTAAAATAATCTTAGTTCACGATCGAATGTGACCTTTAAAGGCAGAATGGCAAACCAGTTCAATATACTCACTCCTGCAACACCACGAACCCTGGCACAAACATATTTCATATTAGGACCTGCGATTATATAAACCCATCAGGAAGTGCCGAAGTCCATACTTTCACGGTGTTCTGATTACTCCGTATCGATGTAACTGTACATAAAATAAACGCTTATTCGCTTAAAATAAACAAGTTTTCTGAACTGGTCAGCATATGGCAAGCACACCTAGATACATTGTATTAGAGCCATGGTTGGAAATGGCTGTATAAATGTAACTCGTTACTTTCCGGAAACACTACAACATTCCCGAACTTAAATGAATTTATAGAGTTATTTATTGGTGTTTCCTAGTTTCATCAATTGTTATACTGTGCAACTTTACTAACCGGTTTTTTACGATGTTCAATACTTTGTTATTTTTGCAAAACTTCTACCTTATTGAACATCAATTTTCAATTTTTTGACTAGAAACCAGCATTGTGTTTTTTGATAGTTTAAATGGACATTTCAAACCTCTGTAGCTTGTAGTAAAAATATGTTGAGAGCTGATAATTGTATCGTTGTATAAATTCCAAATAAAAAGCTGTACAAATTCATGATACCAAAGATCAATCAGTTTTGTATTTTCGTAGAGAGTAATCATTTTGTGGTGTGATATATTTAAAGAAATTAAAAGATAATTTTGCGTAAGACCGCGGATATTATTTTGATTCTATGACCGGCTGGTTTCGCTTAGCCCAAACATCATCAGGGTACAAAATTTAACTAAACCAAAAATACAAAGTGTGCTCTAAATATTGTTAAATGTTATTCTATTGTTTTCTCATTGTTCTGTTATTTTATTTTATAGTTTGTTCTCCCTGTGTGTGTATAAGTAGTTTAATTTTGTACCCTGGTGATGCTTAGGCTAAGCGAAACCGGTCAGTCATAAAAAATAAAATAATATCCGTAGTCTTATAAAAAGTTATTTTTTCATTTCTTTAATTAGTTTTGTGTTAAGTTAAGATTTGACCCTTCATACTATTTCTATTGTGAATATTTATTGATGGATTTGAGGGTTGTGATTTCACTTAATCTTTTAAAAGTCCATTATAGATACATTCTGAATTTCTATTTGGTTTGCTCGAAACAAACCATCTACGGGTCAGAAGGGATGTGTACCTTGTTTCACATTTCATCAGATTGATTCGTGGATGTTTCGAAAACTTGACTAATACGGAGAGCATTAACTATGTTTTCGAATGTTATGTGCGTCATCGACAACATAGACTGTTTTATATCCTAGCCTGCAGGAACTACTTGTCAATGGTAATGCTGGTAGGAAGGACACTCTTGTTGTTGAATAAAATCGCTTCGGATATTGACGTATTGTGCATCAATGAAGTATTTAAACAGGACACTCTATTGATGCTTGTATAATACCTGTGTTTTTGATAGATTTTACTGATTTATGTTCACCTGTTTTATTCTCCTGTTCTATTCTATAAATACATACTATATACACTGTTGTAAATCCTAATTATTTAGAATGTAACGTATTTAAAAAAGCTTTAAAAGGTGAGTTATGCAATATTAAAAAAAAACAGTAATTTAAATGCATCTGCTTTTAAATTTAAGCACCTATTTGAATGTTGTCCGGTATAATTGACAGGCCTCTTTCACAACATCCGTTTTTTTTACTGTTCCAAACAAGTTTCGCAAATTAAAGATGGGATATACATACTATTGAAACCTTGTTTTTAATTAATCTCAGCACTCTGTTAAAATAACTCTATATAATAAGGGGCCTTGGATGTCGCAAAAAAACTTCGTGAATAAGATTTAACGCTGAGTCAGAATTGAAGAATCCGTCGAAAGCCGCAAGAAATACTAACATTGACATGGTTATCGTCTGCACCAATTCTCAAAATCCTTGGTCAAAGCGGCGCCAACCTTCACTATCGATGGGCCGTAAGAATAATTGCTCTTTCACAACGTGGAAAGTGATGCAAACTCTCAAGAAAACTGTCATCGTCAATGTTTATTCTTCCATGTGTTATGTGCTACATTTCCACTGTCCATTGCAGAAGAATTCATGCCTTGTTTGTCAGCAAACACTTTGTCTATGACACGATTCCCTTATGCCTTGAACAGCCCTAAGTGTTACATTCACACTTGTACCTTCGAGCCACTTTCAGTTTCACCGATTAATTAATCGAGAGTCATCGTGACTCATCTGCAGGCAAACTACCGAGGGATATTGCTTGCGGCTCGCTTTAATGACATTTTTTATCTTTTGATCAATGGTAAATGACCGTTGTGATGTTTCAACAACCGGTTTATCTATAAATGTTCTCACTGAGTTCATAAAGGTAAGTTTCAGGCATCAGTATGGGTATACTAAGAAATAACTAATTGTAGTTTTGTTTCACATCTAATATAAGCGGTGTCATGCATTATAATAGTACAATCACGATTCAAAATCTATATAACGAACTAAAAAAATATACCGTAATTTGAATATATTTTTGACATTTAAAAAAATAAACATTTATTTGCAAATAAAACAAATAAACTTTGTTTAAAACCACTTATATTTTCAATATTTTGTCGACCGGTTTCGGAAGTACCCTTCCATCTTCAGGCCAATATTAAAATTAACCTAAAATACAAAATACTGAGATATACTCGTATATACTTTTTTAGGTGTTGGAATGGGAAGGAGAAAAGATAATTGAGTAAAGAAATATATATTTAGGGGTATATTATTATAGTGGTAATTGAGTTAAATAAAAGTGGTTTTAAACAAAGTTTATCTGTTTTATTTATAAATATGGCAAACCATAAAGTAAATGCGTTTTACGAATATTCATTTGTAAATTTAAAAACAAGTTTTTTGTAGAAACTATTTTTTTAACAAACAAAATAATAAAAGTGAGTGAGACAGGAACATAACTATCTTTAATTAAACTAGATCATTAAATGTACATATTAAAAAAAATATATATATAAATATATTTACGAATACACATTTTTTGTTTTCTTAATTAAATTATTTACATTAAGTTTAAAAGTTTACCATAGTAAGGTAGTACATTTGTCCTCGATTCGAAGAGTTATGAACGAGGTTCCACAAATTCTAAAATAGCCTTTGATTCTCATTAATATTAGATAATGTTGACATTCCTGCATTTTTGACCACTTTTTCCTTCTCAAAGCACGTGCTCAACGAAACGCTGCGTTCTTGCATAATCAATTTAAAGTTGTATAATATTATATACCTACTAGATTTGTCGATTTTCTTCATTTAAATTTTCAACAAATAATTATAAATGTTTAAAAATAATTATATATATTTATATTTATAAATATATTTATTTATTTATTTTAAACATAATATAATAAAGCGACCCACCAAACTAGGTGCTAGTCCAGCCATTATTTTGGTCGAAAACTTACGTAAAATTTTATAATGCAATAAATAAAAGTGAGATAAAAATACAAAAATAGCAGTATTACATTATTATCAATCTCGGTTAGAAAAAACTAAATCTCCGTTCCATAGGCTGTCCAGTTGTTGGTGTGAGACGGATTTGAGTGCCTCGGTGTTGGTAGCAAATTCTGAGGATTTAATGTCAGATGACAGCAGAACCAAATAATCTGCTTTTCCAACTCTAATTTTAATAATTTTCAAGAAATACAATATTGATTAAATAGATAGAACTTAAATAGGTTTCGGTAGCATAGTCTGGTAGATGCATTACTCCCGGATATAGTAGAGGTCCCGAGTACGAGTATCGGTCGCAAACAAATCTTTTTATTTTTCATTTTTTTTTATTATCTGTTATGTTCCTTGAATATAATTAATATTGTTTGAATAATAAATATCACAATGAAACGTAAAGCTTTAAAAGCTTAATCCTGTTAACTAGTGCACTTGAGGTGAACTATCACAAAATTTATTGAGACAGTGAAAAAGAAAAAAAGGAACACAGAGGCTTTCATCTAGAAATATTTGAAGGATGCTTATGGAAACATATTTATAGTTTATAAAAATAAAAATAGTTTTTTAAGTGCAATTTTTATTTTTAAATAAATATTATAAGTAGGTATTTAGTTAAACAGTTCATGTTGATACTTTTTTAAGACCGCACGTGCATATTGGATAAGTGTACTAGAATATTCCACATAAGAAATGAATAAATTAGTGGCGTGAGGCCTAGGTCGTAAATGGACACTACGATTAGAATCAGAGTAGCAAATGATGAGTTAATACATAGCGGACGATATCATTGAAAAGTGACATGCTACGCCTTGGTTGACAAAGGAATACAATGACCTCGAGGAATATCAAAGTCAAGCTCGATGCACCAAATTATACCACGAGCCGAGAGTTTACGGCAGCTAACAAACTGATGGACGCGGTTGTAATGGTCATAAGGAGCAAAGTTGTGGTGTTTTTTACGTACAACCATGGTGTTGTTACGAGCCAGTAAAACTACAACATACTCGTATATTGAAAAAATAATTAAGTGAAAATATTTGTATAATTTATGCCAAGGAATATTGAAGAGATGTAAAAAATATGTATGAATTACAAATATCATTCTTACAATACAAATAAATATACATATAATAGAAAAAAACATATTGAAAAGAAAAAAAAAACTACATAATACAATGTTAATAACAATGAACAGTAAAAATAAAGTAGGCATACAGTAAATATTGAAAATCAACATTAAAATAAAATAAATTAAATAAATGGTAAAAACCTTAATTAAAAGTGAAGTGCATAGTTGTAATCACGATAAGAGTACAATGAAAGTGGAAAAAAAAGTCATATATTTTTATGGAGATATACTTGTGATTATATTATATCATAAATTCGTCTAATGGAGGTTTTTGACACTTCCTTTTTTTTAAAGAGCCCTTTCTTTTATACATAGGAGTAATGTTTGTGGTTAATTTCATGTAGGTACACAAGTAAGCACTTATTTTTTAAGGATTGAATTCTTTTATATATTAAAAAAAAGTAATATTTCGAAGAAATACAAAATTAAATAATCAAATGGAACATAAAACAGGTGTCTCATGGATGTAAGGATGGTAAGAAGATGGGAAAGAGAAAGGTTGGGAAGTACTTAGTTTTCGGATCTGGTCTTCAGAATGGCTAAAACTATGCAAAGCAACGTATCAATTCTGAATAATAATAGCTCACAAGGGTGATAGTGAGGTTATCTTTTACTCAAGAAGATGGTACAAATACATTGCATATATTGTTATAAATTAACCCGCGAAATCTGATGGGGGCCAATGAACTTTTCACTCTGTCAAAAATAAAATGTGTTGCCATATTATCAATTATCTAAAAAGGCAGCCAGACGTAAAAAAACTTATGATGTTTTAACTTTTAATTGGCCCTTGAGTGTGAAATACTAAAGCACCTTCTCATTATGCAACGCCAGTGGTATTAAGTTGCGGACAACGGAACCTTATTTGCGCCTTTGGAGGCTTTCTAAATACGCATAACAGGTTGTATTTCCGCTTCCACAGTTTTGAACTAGATTAAGTATGCTCTTACTTCTAGCCCACCGAAGAACTAAACCGACGAAAGTGTATTGTAGGCGTGTCCGTGTGCTCAAACATAAACTACGCAATATTTTTCTTTTAATGATTTTTTTTTTCACTTCTAATGAAATTGATCAAACGTTTTCCAATACTTATTTAATTTATTTTTTAACAAGGTTGCAGTCAAAGGGCGTTATGTGAATTGGTGACATCGGTTTTTTTATGTAGGTGTACATTACACTTCTAGAGATTATCCGTTCAGTGTTCCAGCGGCAATTAAGTATTTATAAAATGACCTCTAATGGCACCGCGTCACATTTTCTGGCATCATATCTGTTTTTTACATTTCACTTCCTTTTATGACTGTATCCATAATGTTAAGTTTATTGCTGCGCTGTCTTCTTATTATTGCATTTATTGCGACGGTTAGATTTGTTATTGTAAAAATTTAAATAAGTTTAACGTTTTGAAATATAAATAACACACAAATATAAAATAATAATTCCCATATCGTCGCCGGAAAGGCTAAAGGGCTGAAGTGCCATTTTAGGAAGTTAACACCAGAGCACTTTAAAGCTTTTTTCGTTTTACAATACAATTCATAAGTCTTCAGTTCCTGGTTCGATTTTGAAAAACTTAATAAAGTTTATGCAGGTAACTCAATGCTCTTACTGAGTTACTTGAAGTGAAAAAATCTAAAAACGGGAACCAGAAAGTCTTTTGTGACAAATACATAAATCGTTTAAGTGTCTTTTAAATTTTGCAATAGAATAATATCATTTGTCTGGATACTATAAGGACTATTGCATCCCTAATTTTTTTTTTACTATTAATAATTGTAAGATTGTTACGATGTAAAATGTCTATACGAGTATATTTGTATCGTATCCACTTGTCATTAATTATAGGATTTAGTGCCTTGGAACTTTACCTATTGTCAATGTATCTTAAATGGAATAATTAATGTATCAATAGAGTTTTACGGTCAGTGTCTGTTGTATCATCTAGCATTGTGTAACAAATATCAACATATTTTATATTATTCTACTTGTACTCACTGTCACCTACCTCAGAACAGGTTTTAATAACCTAGTGAAGTAGGTAATGTAACAAAATAATGTTCAGAATTAGAATCAAAAAAGTTCATAAAAAATAAATGAAATAAAAATTGGGGTATGCTGTAAGGCTGGATGGGATGGGCGATAGGTAAGAAGAAGCCTGGGAAGTACCTGGCTTTTCAGATCTGGTCACTAAACACGGATAAATCCATTTCAAGCAATATTTCGATACTGAATGGTGATCATTTACCAGAAAAATACTGACTACATACTTGTGTGCGCAAGGAAGAACGGAATGAGTGAAAGTTATGAGTTAAGTATGCAGAATTGTTCCTTAGATACATACATATCAAGAAAAATACGATGTGTCAGAAAATAAAATAATATGCTTCTATTTTTTGAAAATGTATATGTGACATGATTACATACAAAACACGAAATTCCTTAATTTTGTTTTGGCTCTCCTGTACATCTGCGTTTTTTTTTTAAATTCGTTAATTATTAATTAAATGATTATAAATTAATTTATTGTTAATTTTTTTTCTTAATTTTTTTTAACTCAGTCCTTGCGCACACAGAATTCAGCTGATATAGATATACGTAAAAAAGGTGGATAAAAAGTATAATACTTATAATAAACACTGATATTATGTCAAATTCACATTCGTGCGACTGGAGAATTATTCGTATTCTTGGTGTCATATTGCAAGCGATCTCGATTGCAGATGCAGAATGGCCAGTGGCTGATTTAATGACGAAACTCTTCTCAAATATCTACATTGAAACCGTCGTTTCTTCATAAGATGTATAATATAATAGATTACTGTCCGGTTTGTCTAGCCTAGTCCACATAGGTATTGCTGCAATCAGTGTCGGAACATCTTCGTTGCAACGATAACATTTAAAACAGAAGTTTATCGCGATGTTGCGTAGAAATACGCAGGAAATAAACCGGTTAAAGCGACATCAAAATACTAATTTATTTTTAAAGACGAAGAAAAAACTATTATTGTTTTAATAACTGATGAGATAAACAGATGAAATTGTGCCTCGGCTTTTATGCAAGCCCTACGTAAGATTAAATTGTAAAATATCGAAATACTTTCTAGAACAAATTAACTCTTTCGTTAGCTTATCTGGGGCCTAGGAGTCAAGAGGCTTTCATTAAAATCAGTATAGATTTCACTTCTATTGACTTTCTGTTCAGTGCTCTAAATTAACTTGATCAATACCAATATTAGTGAATAATGAATTTTGTATGTCTACGCCATCACAAATCACGTCAATTTTCAATGAAAACATTAAAGCTATGATTTTTCGTTGCACTCATGTTTTGAAAAAAAAAAAAGTTCTAAGAGTAGGTAGATATGAATAAATTAGAAGAGATTGCAATTGCCCGGCGGATAACTTTTTGATTTGATATGTTCGAGTTGCAGCTATACAACGTATTTCAAAGTTAAAAAAAATTACCTGGATACTCCCCTTCTTTTCCTTAAGCAAAATCGTAACTTGTAAATTTTTTTCATATTTCTTTTTTTTTTTTTTAATTCCTAGAAGAAACCTTTGGTTGTTTATTTCATATTATTTATCTAATTGAATTAATTATTGTTTAGGGATCTAGTCTTAAAAAAAAAACATAAAAATGACTTTATTTTCATGAACGATCAAATAAGCTTTGTTTCAGGATGCTAGTTAGTGGTGGCCAAGGAAAACCAAAAAGACTCACTGCCTCCTTAAAAATAAAGAATCGATGAGAAAAAGGAGATGGAAATATGTGAAATTGCAAATTAAAAAGTAACAATTACAGCACCAATTATGTTAATGATATTAAGAAAATATTTTTAACCATTTTATATATTTATTATTATTATTGTTAATAAAAATAAGTTGTTTCACGAGTCCATTAAGTAGCGTACGTATTTCTCTGCCACTGAAATAGAAGTATCACGTTACACGTGTTTATTCAATAAAACCAAATACCTGTTGGCTAATTTGTGAAGAAGTGTTTATAAGAAAAAAAGAATTGACCATAACTCAACCCAACCTGACGGCCTTTCAGATAGAACATTAGAATTCGTTGCACTCTTCCATTATTTCATAATGTTGATACGTGTTTTTTATTTCACTCGTGAATCTTACCGACCTCTTAAACGGGTCAACTTTTAAAATGTAGTAGCTGAGTGGATAAATGCGTCAGATTACCATCCGGGCGTCGCGGGTGCGATTCTTCTGGTATCTAAGTCCCCCATAATTGCACAAGCGACATTGTCTGCTTATTTTGATGGCAGTAGGAGTTTTTTTTTTAAATATTGTCAGGTTATTCGTAACCCAGGAATGTTTATCTATCTTTAAAAAATAAAAATAAATTATAAAATCTGTTTAATTTCAGTTTTTATTTATAAATTTGTTTGATTTTAACAATCAACGTTATTAGGTAGGTATATATACAGGAAATATATTGCTTTTATTAAATAATGGATGGTGTTGTAGACAATGTGATGATTTTTCATATTTAGGTACGTAAATCATTCAGCTTTTGATAGAGAAATATAATATGTAGAATATAATATATAATACATTATAATGCCTTCCCTGGAAGCTCTTAAGAAATATTAATTAACCTTTCAGTTTCAGTAATAATATATCATATTTCAGAATTTGTTCGTGCAACGAGAATCAAAGCATTCACCTAAATAATTATTTCTTGATGAGAAGACAGAACTTCGTGCAGTTTGTTTGGTTCGCTGAACTCTCCTTGGATGCAAAACGCGTACAAGATTCTTAAGAGAAAAAATGTGTTGGTACTTTAGTTGAAAAATATAAATATGCCATAAAATATATGCAGTTAGTAATAAGATGGCGTTTAGAAACGAAGATTTGAATAGCTTTCTTAAGGTGATTTTTTACAAAAACGGCGCTACACAAATTATCAAAATATTATTATTATTACTAAAAGTAGGTTTTGGCAGAGATGGGTTTCTGTATTGACCATACGTTGACATATTTAGTGGGTAAATTAAAATAAAACAGTGAGCACGTAACGAAAATGTATGTAATATGTTATTATACTATTATGTCTGAATAAAAATTCCTTTGTCGGTTTGTTTCATTCATTTAAAGGCACACAAAATACGAATACAGAAAGCAAAAAAAAAACCATCTTCAAATTAAAATAATTTGATCGTATTAGAATAAATTGTATTTTTTATTTTATTTATTATTCTACAAATGAAAGCTACGTATAATGGATCCAACAACTATTATTGTCTGCAATTTGTAATATAAAATAGAAACAGATTTAATGTAATCGTGACATCAAGCTGTTCATTTTTATAATTCTTTCATGTTTGCTTACATTGTTATATAAAAATACTTTTAATTTCGTACACGTACGCAAGTATTTGTCAACGAGATATGAATATTATATTATTCTTAAAATTGTAAAATTACTGAAACATATTTTTTCGTAGAATTTATTTTATTCGTGTAATACTGCACGAGTGTTCATAATCCCCGGACGAAGCGAGTCATGGCGTTCTTATTTAAAGATTTATGAGGCTGAAAGGAAGGAGAATGAGACAGAAAAAATGTTTGGAACAGTTAACCGAGTTATTCAGATCTAGTCACTCAAAATAGATTTTTAGATTTTATTCAATCATTGTACATACTTGAAATATAGATACTATATTTTGCAACATAAAGCACGCACAAACATTTTTATTTATTTGATTTGCTTTTGAAAAAACCATTACAAATATGTTATACTTGCCTTCGTCGGGTTCTGAATCCGTGACCTACGGACCAGGAGCCAAAGACCCATTGCTTTACTACGAAGGTGATTTAACCGTGTATTACTTTTAGTTAGTGAAACGCAGCGATGTTCTGTGACTTTTAATCCGATTTTTTTTTTCAAGAACAAACATTTTCTAATAATATTTTTACAGACGAAAAGATTTTTTCACATTTTCACACTTTTTACGTGAAAAAATAAGACGGTCACTTACTCTATCACTTTTGTGTACAAAAAAATTTTTTCGCTTGAAAAAGTGTCAACCAAAGTCTGATGTAATACTTTTACGTCTAAATTAAATTAACTATAGTTATATGCAGATATCGGGTGTCCTTCACGATCACGAGTTTCTTGTATCAATCATTAAGTATCCTTTTATGTTTGTTTGTGACCTCATTTTATGACGGTGAAGAGGACATGGTGCTATTATAGCCTATAATTACGTTTTTCTTTCACTTAATTATATATGCATTATAAATATTAAATACGTACATTATGTACCTCACCATTAAAGATTTAAAAACTTTCCTTAGCCTTTCGTTTAATGCCACTTGAGATGAATAATGACTTCATTTGAAATACTTTTATTTTTACTTTTACTTCTATTTTTCTCTGCTGTATTAACTAAACACTATTTTATAATTTTTAGCGTAAATTCCCTCACTAAACACAAGAACCTTGTTTTTTATGATGAGGAACAGCTTATATACTTATTTTGAAATACACTGTGTAAAAATTGTAACAATTACCTTAAATATTGTTGTAAAAAAAAACTTATATTAAATAAAAAAAGAATTAAAAAAATATATAATCGATTAATGTTGTTTGTATACAAGCTTAAGATGTATTACTTTGTAAATGCATTTTTTTTTCACATGCAAAAGATATCGATATTTGTGTTTTTTTTTTAATGTTAAAGGTGTAATACATAGCTTTTAAAATGTTACATTCAACTGTTGTATGGAAAATAGAAGGAGGAAAGATATTGGTAGATGCATTAGACAAGATTGAATCGCTGTGCGTTCCTCAATCTAACATCATTTGGTTATCGCATACAGAACATCGATTGGATATTACTGGATAATCATTTTAAAAGTATTATTATTGTTTTACTGTAAATTATATTACGCATAAAAATGAGACACTAAATAATTATTCATAATAATACTGAATCTTAATAAATCAACGAAGAGCCATCATTTACGATGATTTATAGAATAGATAAATATTTTAAACTAAAAAAAAAAACGGTTAAATATTAAAGTTGGATGGCATGTTTGAAAGTTGAGACACAGATGACTATAGTTTATTCAAGCGGTTATTTAAATTGACCTGAAGAATGAAAGGTTAAAATTTCACAAGCAAGATTGGACAATAATTCGAAGGGATTAATCAACATACGAGTAGATGTTCAAATACAATAGTCATCTAATTATGTTTAAGTAATGTATGTTGTATATGGAATGTGATTTTCTAGCGTAATCGTTTGGAGTAAGCTACCTACCACGCGTAAAATGATAAAACTGGCAGCCAAACCTTTTTTTTTCCTAAAAGATGAATAACCATTCTTAGGTAATAAAAAAAATGTTTTTTTTTCTTCTTTTTACTGATAGAGGACTTAGCTAGGCAGATGATTAAATCAGAGACACCTGGCTGGTAACCTAACGCTTTGCATGCTTGATCAACCAACTGATGATATCTTTTCAAATTTCATCGAAAATGAAATTGCTCTGGAAAAATAAACTTAATCACGTGTTTGATTATCAAATGAATGTAAGACGTAAAAACTGATAAAGATAATAAACCTGACAAAGTACGAAAGGGCAGTAAGATAATTTTTCAGACCTTTTAAGTGGGTTTGAAAACAAATTTAATATTAAATTAATGTGTTTAAATCAACCCATCGGTCAAGTAACGAAACACGTAACTAATAAGAAAGTGTTATTTAGTAGGAAGCATAAAAGGGATTTTCTTTTAGCAATTATTGAAAAGAGAAAAACTTCCCACACTGACCACATTCTTTAAAAAAAAATGCCGTCTTGAATGTCCACAACTTGCCACAAAAGAATAATAAATTGATTGAGTTAGGTGCTGGTTGCCATAGTCGAGAAACGCTCGCGAACTTCCGATGGGGGATTTCACTGCTAGAAGAAGAAGATGATCATTGGATGTTCTTTTCTTGAAGCAGCAAAAACTCACGAACTATGATCAATGGTATCTTAAAAAATGCACAGTTTTGTTGTGTGGGATTTATATGTTGATGCAACTATCAGTTAACGTCATTGAACGTCATTTTATTTCATCCCATATTGCCAGTTCTATATTATTCCTTTGCATAAAAAATGTTTTCAGTGGTTCTATTAATGTTTTAACCAGGAATTCATACGTGTGGATATTAAATATACTCGTTTTAATGAATTGACTGAAATCCAATGTAATACATATTATTTATTCAGATATCTTAACACGGGTATGTTTTGACAAAACAAGGAGCAATTTTTTGCAATGGTAATTATTCTTGTCTTATTATGAAATTAAATAATAAAAAACGCGTATGATCCCATTTTCACAGAAAAGGTTTTATGTAACATTCGTGTATGTGGGTAAATATGAGAAATAACGAGTGTATACCGCCTGACTTAATATATCATAAAATAAAAACCTGAATTTTATTCAGTAGAATGGATACTGGTAGGCGCGTCAACCTATCATTATTTGTTAAGTTACGTTGTCATTATTTTACGCAACTAAAATTGCGGGATACTTTTTTGCAATAAATCTAAGCCGATAACATGTATTAGTGTTTATCCCGAAGGGAATATTGCGGAAAAATGTAATGGTAACCGAAGTCCATATTAAATATGACGATAAATAAATGCTTAGAAATTCTCACGAAAAAACTGTTCAATAGTGTCTTTCCTTTTTTTCTTTATGGTGTTTTGATTAAATGCCGAAATTTCAGTACAAACATGTCTTTTTCAAGGTATCATAATAATAAAATATATTTTTATGTTCATTACAATTTTTTTTTTTACCTCTTAAGTGTATATTTTATACAAGAAACGTAATAAAAAATAGATACCACGAAAACGACTTTTAAAGCTGTCTTAAATATTATGCAATATAATATTTAGATATCTAAGCACCATCCATGTACTTAATCTACATTCTCTCAGTAGTACCTACTTCGATAGTACTCGAAAATTTTGTTATTGAGAAACGAGTTAAACTTTTTATTGATCAAGTCGTTACTAGGTCGGCAGATAAAATAACGTTTAATAATTAGAGTATGTCAATATATTTATACAGTTGCGTTATATAAGACGTTACACCGATATACACATTATGTTACGGTAATTTATTGGTAAATCTTCTAGTATGTCAAAAATTTCGACCACGTTATATAAGTGTAATAACACTTGTCTACTTACAACTTTCGATACATATATCGTTTCTTTATTTTTAAGTGATTATAACCTACCTATATTTATAACATCGTTGAACAATAAAGAAAAAATCCAAATGCTACTCCATTATTCTTTATTATTAAAACTTCGTATTATTCAGAATATTAGAAAGATTGGACGGTCTAGAACAGCCGTCGTAGATATGTGACATTTATCTAGTTTTCCTTGGTACAAGAAAAAATGTAATTAAATATATTTATATATACATATAATACTGAGGTGTAAATAAGGGCATCGGTATTAAAAATGATTTGTTATTTGCTTCATTATTACATAACTTCTCCACAGTTCAAAAATGCCTTCGGAGGGAGAAACAGCTGTTTCGCGTAAAAATAATTATGTGACGGAACTTTTTCATATAAAAAAGTAAATATAGCTTAAAAATATATTGTGACAATTATTATTAAAAACAGAACAAAATAATATATGTATTACAGAGTAGTAGCAAATTTCAAATAATTCTGTTTTTCTCGTTACGTTATTAATTTGACAGAGCCGAATATATTGACAATATTGATTATGTTGACCAGCAAATATATTCAAATTTATAAAAAAATATTTCCCTGCAAAGCCTTTTCTAAATTAAAAAAAGTATTACGGAACTCCTATTTTATTCAGACTTAACATTTTTTCATTTTAACCAACCTTTATTCGTTAACGATACATATGACATGAGAAATCGTAGACTAGAGTTCATGAGTCCTACCTACCTACCTAACTATACTCAAATTCACCAACTAATAAAAATTACGATAAATCACAACAAATTACAAAGACACAATATATAATGTTTTAATATAATATTTGCCCTTCTCTCCACCCATTAAGACAAGCAAAGTAAGAACCATCGTAATAATGTTACTCAAATAAAAAAATGAATCTAAAAGTTGCATTAACAATTGTTATTATTGCAGTTACGAGTATGAGAACAATTAAAACACTTATATAATTATGTAACAACATGATATTATTCAACCATCCGTATAAATAATGAATATAAATGTTATGAGTTTTAATTCAAGAATAACAAATGTTTTTAAACAACTTTTATGTGAATAATTTAATGATAGACAAACAGACACGTCCACCAACACACTGTTCATTACGGTATAGGTACCGGCGTACGCGTTAATGTAACGCACTGTTCGGACGATTATAATTAATTCCACGACATCACACAACTTTTCCATTAATTAACTACAACAGCACTGCAATAATATCCGCTAATTTACAATTTTACGCAAACCGAAATTTTCCATAGGTAATGTGAAAAGTAAAAATACCACAACGGTCGGCACCACAACTTGTTCAATCATTACGCAGGTACCCATTCGTAATAATTCCTTCTTTGTTGAAAATATTAAATATGTGTGATTCGGGTATATTTAAAGTATTTTACTGCAGTCTGCTGCACTATAAAATTGCATTAAAAAATACAGAAGATATTTATGATTCTCATGATAGTACAAGTAAAAAAGAAAAATTACTTTTTACGCAATTCTTTTTTTTTCATTAAGGTTTAACTTATATAAGCCGTCAGTGAAGAGTGACAATGTTGTAAATCTACGTCTCATATATATCCGTAGAAATCACAAACAAAAAAGTACTTTAAAATGTTGAAAATTCCAATGCTATCATGTAGAATCACCTTCTGAAATACTGCTTCACTTTACCTCCGGACAGCTGATATATATAGCATCTCATCTTGTATTAAGACTATTAGAATGAAAATTTAAAGCTTTGCGAATAACGATGAACATTATTTGATTGCGACTAGACAAACAGTTGCATTGACCTAGACCAGAGGTTCCCAAACTTTTTTGTCCCGTAGACCACTTGTCGATTTTTTCTGTTTTGTATAGACCCCCTGCTTTCCTAGTATTGATTTTTTTTAGCGTTGGGAAAAACTTTAAAGTTTTGTGAACGCTTCAGCAACTGCTAGTTCTTTGAAATGAATCCTTCGCGGTGAACACTTCAATTGTAGTCGAACTCGTCAAAAAATAGTACTAGTCGGCAGAGATCCCAAATCGAAAAGTGCTAGCAAATCAACAAAAATTCCTCTCCGAAAAAAAGCACTAGTCGGTAGAGATTTGAAATCGAAAAGTACTAGCAAATCGGCAAAATATCTTCCACAAAAAATATTTTTATTAATATAATTAGAGAATTAAAGTCCATTATAAGATAGTATTACGTAAGTACCTAAATAGGTACTATCAGTGTATGTTGAGATCCACTACCGTGGACCCCCATTTTCATTTCATGGACCCCCAAATCTTTTTTTCGCTGACGTAGACCCCTTGCAGGTTGTCATAGACCCCTGGGGGCTGATATAGACCACTTTGGGAATCACTGACCTAGACATTCCAGACAGATAAGCTGTCCAAATTTTACAATGCTAGTTCACCGTTCTCGTGTTTTGGCACCGTTAGTCTAATATGTTTATTTAATCTTTTCATTCAGTTTTAATAATCTTTGACATTAAATGTGAGAGAAGTTATTTATTTCAAACCACGTGTTTGTGACACGTGATAGTTTCTCTAGTTCCGGACACCCAGACAAACATACTTTGGGAGAGTAGGAGAGAAAGTGCCAGAGGAAGGTTACATAATTAAATATATCGAAAGCCGTACGACTAAATGTATCGATTATTAAAATAAATAAATAATAATAATGATAATAAAGTTTTATTCCGGAAGGTATGCAGGAGTAGTGCAATGCAATACCTTCCATAATTGAAATCAATATATAGTAATTATAATGTTAACAAATAAAAATGAACAGAAATTCATGAGAAAAAAAAATTATAAAAGTAAAAATATTAATGTAGGATATTAGGCCTCATTACTGCAAAACGCCATCAAGAGGGAGTCCATCCTGGCAGCGTTAAGATTGATGGGGCCAATAATTTACTCCAATGCGCTTCTATGCTTGAGTTCGGGATCTGACGGGATTCCATAATGAGGTCATTTCTGGAGTTGTTAATCCGTTCCCGCATTCCTGCTAGCCTGGTTCTCATAAGGGCTGCAAATCCTGGAACTCGCCCCTCGGTGAACATACCGGAAGCACTGCAGTGCCTAGGAAGACTGAAAATTATGCGGTAGGCGTTGTTATATATATATGTATACCGCACATGGTTCCCAACTGTTCAAAGCTAATGAGATTATGGCATACCCAGTATAACTATGTTGTGAGCCCGAAGAGAGGAAAAGAAGCAGAATATGAGTACGAGGAAGGTTGGGAATTACTTGGCTATTCAGTTCTGATCACTGATTAAGTCATTTCAGGCAACGTTTCGACATTGAATGGTGGTCTCTCGCCAGGATACAACTATGGGGGTCTTCCTATCGAAAATAAAGGGAAATAAAATAATTAAAATATCATTTTGCAATATACATTTCTTGTCATTTTATTAAAGTTTGCCAGGGTTTGAACGCGTGACCTCTGGGCCTAGAGTCAAGTATACGGTCAAGGATATTACCACTCCGCCAAGTCATCATATTAAGTTTCGTCATGTTCGCTACATTTTTATGATGATTTATGTTATTCTATAATACATTGACAAGTGAATTAAATTCTTGGCCTGTCATTAAATAAATTTCAATTTTATTGATGCTTTAAATCGCGTTAAAATGCGAAGATTTAGAAATTTGAGAAATTTGGCTGGCAGAGATTTTTTTTATAAATCCAGCCGAATTGACACAAACAGTATTCTGCACGTTGTCACAGACAACTTGAAAGTAATATTAATCTTCAAATAAATGCTTGAAAATGTGACCGGTTATTGAAAATGTTTTTTTTGTTTTATTTATTTTATTTTGGTACATCAAAGTTTACAAACTATTTATAATTCATATAATTTTTGACTTAATAACAAAAAAATTATATACTACTTGATGTCACTGATGTATTTTATATTGTTCTTACAGATATTTTAAAAATTTTAATTTGTATAATTAGGATGGTTTCCGGCAGCGCATTATAATATATCATCCCTTTATAATGTAAACTGTTTTGTGTATTGGTTTTATTATTTATTGGTAGTCTGATTTATTTGCGTGTGCGTAATTCCCAACGCAAATATGTATTTATTTAGCTCTACTGAAATTATTTACTTTGATAATATTCTTAAATTTGTAGTACTGTAAATTATGTTATCGATGAATATTAGTATTCATATATTTTAAAGTTTGTATGTAAACTGCGATGTGATCTATCTTAAAGATAAATAAATAATACTTTTAGTACCAAAAGTTGGTAATGAAAAATACCTTTATCGTTCTTATATTATATTGACATGCATATCATGGCAAATATTAAAAAAATTATACTATCAATTACTACGAATATATTGCGTTTAAATGTAAATTTTATATATGTTTTTTATTCTTGAAATTATTTTACAGCGCCGAATCTAAATATTTTCCAGAAGTAAAATATAAACATATGCACGTACCATAATGTAACATGACAACAATCACATATTATTACTTCAGACAAATATATGACTATAATTACATGAAATTAATATTTTTGATGTTGTCAACAATGAAATATCTGTCTAAATATTATAATTAATGTAAATATTCGCAGAATTCAAATTAACCAATCAAAAGTAATTTGATGTTCTATTTGTGTTTTTTTTTTCGTTACCATGATTTGAGAAAAAAAAAACCCATTAAATAACAAAGTCATCCAACTTCATACCAAACGTGTTTAACACGTTTGAAAATTACATAAGTTTTATAGTAGCTAAAAAAGTTTTTTTTAATATCCCTCGGATTAATTGACTTTGATCTCTCGAAAACCTAAAGATTTTTTTCGCAGTTGCAGGGATATAATAAAAAAATAATAAAAAAAAAAAAACTTTGGAGTGATTCACCTTTTCTGGCGAAACTAAGAAAAGTAAATATAAAATTCACAAGCTGCAAATCAATGCAACAAAATAAATTATATTATTTGTAGATCAGTGTTTACATTTATGGTTTTTGATGTTTTCGTAAGTGAGAAGTAGTAAATAATTATTGCTAAGCTAAACTGTATGTTGAACGGAAGGAGCATGCTACATTTATAAAAAGGTTTTGTACAGAATGTATCAAATTGGTTTTATTTTTAGCATAATAAACTTCTTTACGCCAAAAATCGTGAATTCCAGATATGCAAGAAAAATTATTGTAAGATTTGAACGTAAATAGAATGAATTATTTATAAAAGGGCCCTCGTCAAAGGCATTAGAACCCTTGCAATGATAATTTAATAGACCTATTACATTTGAACGATAATATCATCCCTCTAATTTGCATAAAATTCATAATGTTAATCCCCCTTACTTATAAACGAGGTGTAAATGTTACGCGTGTTTTAAGGTCGGAATAGCAATAAACTTGCTTTATAACCACGGCTTATCTATCTTATTTAATGGTCTACGTCTGGTGTAACTAAACCGACGCTAAGTCGGCGCGTAAAAATCTAATAAGTAAGACGGAATGTGTTTAATAATAATTGCATGTACCCTACTGTCAATTGTTTTTGGGAACTTTGTCAATTGTTCAAATGTATTTTCCATTTATTATTTTCTTTTCTGATTTCATATTTCACATTTAATATCTACCTATCACGATAACTACAACATAATATATGTTGTTTAAAAAAATTGAGTTACAAAAGTTTTGTGGATAAATAAAAACATATAAAAGTTGAGATACGTGAATTAAATTGGGTTTAAAAAAAAGAATATGAAAAAATCGGAAATCTTCAGTAGCCAGACAAAAAGATATTGCGCACGTGCGCAGTATCGTGGTCGTGAACCAAATATTCCGCTTTATCTGAATTTATTCTAACAGAAGATGTTTAGTAATCGCGTTAAGGTTGTGGATGTTCTGTTTCTTTTATGCCCTTTAGGACCTAACATATTCGAACACAAATACAATCATTTCCGTGTATTACACAAAGCAATTAGTGCATGAATAAACAGTTTTAATATCATCAGCCTTCATAATGATAACATAATGATTTCACACGATGAAATTGCAGTAACTCGCAAAAATATTAGTGCGTTTCAGGTAGTTAAATACTGATGAAAAATGAGTTGATTTCATTCCAGTGTTCAAGAAATATTCACAACATTCAGAAATAAAAAAAATATTACCTATTGTTAAAACAATATTGTATAACTGTTTATATGGTTTAATAAATAATAAAGCGTTAAGCAAGATTCACTTTTAAATTTAAGATAATAACTTTTAATATAAGTAATTATTAAAACAAGGTAGCACTTTTTTTCAGATTGCCCTAGATGCGTAAGGCGATCTGAAACTTACATAAATAAGTTTTTTTCATTTCATGAATAAACAAGAGTATAACTGCCAGGAACCTGTGAGGCTTTTCCGATAGCAAGGAGTATTTTAAGAGGGGAGAAAAGAAAGGGGAAGAAAAAGGGTTAAGATTGACAAAACATGGAAATCAGATAGGTATCAATTCGGAATGGCAAAATTTAGAAAAAAACTCTCAATAAAGCTACACAAAAAACATAACTCATGGGATACAAACTGGGCCAGTGAAAATAGTGGTACATCATTTGAAATATGGCAATAGTCTTCTTCCACCTTAAATGATGCAAATGATTTCATAATTATCTTGCGCTTCCCTCTTTAATATCTTTGAAACCTTGGAGTAAAAATATATCATATATGGAGAGAGAGCTAAATGTTTTTACCCAACCTATACACATTTACCATAAATCACTTTCTCCGGGTTTTTACGTCGTAAACCCTGAGAGAGAAAGAGACAAGACGAGTTGTCACATAATATCACACTTCTTTAAGGTATGTAAGCTTTTCCGTCTCCCACGTCTTTGGCGAGTCGACGGTTTTTGAGGTTATATCCTATATTTTCGTTAATAAAAATACTGTGAAAAAGTGGTTATGCAAATAAACAAAACATTATGTCGACGTGTGCTATGAATAGATGTAAAAAAGTGTGTCCATAAAAACCCTAGCCTATAAAAAAAAACAAAAATTCTGACTACACTGTTTCACAAAGCTATAGCTCCTGTATATTATTGCTCTGAGTTTGAAACAGTGTTAAATTAAACGTGTAAAACTCGTCGTATTATTAATTTTCCTGACACTGAGTTTTCTTAAGTCTTTAGTTCTCCAGATTAGCTCCTTTACGTGTTAACACGCTATTTCAATGAATTGTGTTATTCAATCACAAACCACTCTTCCTTTCTACACTCCACATTTCTTCAATTGATTTCACTGATTTTCCACTCCTACTTTCATGACAAGATGTCGTATTCTACTCGAAGCAGGTTTAGTAAATTGATATAACGCAAATGTTCCCAGAGCAAAACACACCAACCAAGTAAGGAATTAACCTGTTTTAACAAGCTAATAGGCAAAATTTAACATGGTAGTCGGAATATTGTAAGATTCTTCCGACTATCGCATATTAGAACGAAAAAATGTTTATTCTTTGCTCCATCGAACTCCATGACCAATGTTGAATGATTAAGTAACAAATTCGCAGATGTAGATAACCCTGAAAAAAAAATTGATTAAAACATCGCATTAATATTTTTTTTCCTACTTCTTCGTGGGTCCTGAGATTACAAGTAATTTTACTGGTTTCACTTTAATAGGTAATATCAACTACTTATGAGGTTCTTCCATATTAGATACTGGAAAAATAACGTTTGACTGTATATGAGAGAATACAAAATATTATCAAAAAGCAAATTACTTAAGATTCACAAGGAAAGGAGCATTATTATGGTTGATTAATGAGGTGTTGTTAAATCGTGGTGTTTTGCCTCATCCTCCTTGAGTCAACGTTTTGTAAGACCTTGCAGTGTTTATCATCTGCCAAAATGATAAATACTTAAAAACTTTCCGAAATGTCTCGAAAACGAAAAAAGGAAGGAGGTAAGAGAACACGGCCCAAAGCCCCACAAATCAACAAATATAATTTAACATTTTCGTAGAAAGCAATCACTTTGTGGCTTGACATATTTAAAGAAATTAAAAAAATAACTCTGTATAAGACCACGGAATATTATTTAAATTTTTATTACCGACCGGTTTTGCTTAGAGTAAGCATCATCAGGGTACAAAATCAAACTTAATAAAAAAATACATAAGCACGTTATTTTATTTTGTATTTTGTTCTTCCTCTGTTTGTATATATAACCGCACACTTTGTATTTTTGTTTAGTTTATTTTTGTACCCTGACTATATTTAGGCTAAGCGAAACCGGTCGGTCTTAAAAATTATATAAGATCCGATGTCTTATACAAAGTTATTTTTTAAATTTCTTTAAATATGATTTTGCTTTCCAGTTTTTAATTAGAGATGCTATCATTTAGCAGTGAATAATAAAAAGAAGTTTTCTATTAAAAAATAAATAAAAACTTCACAAAAAAACGTAAAAACATAAAAATACAAAAAACACTTTCTAATTTTCAATCAGCAGAGGTCCTGTTTAAAAACGCATAAAAAAACACAAATCTCACTTCGCAATTTCTCATTAAAATCAAAAAAAATAAATATCCACCAATTGAGCTGCCATCAATCGTTACAATCATTCGCACTTAAAAAAACTTACCAATTTAATAGTATATATGAAATTTTGAAGAAATAATTTAAAATAAGTTACATTTAAAATAAGGCGTCTGCAACATAGGCCGACACAAAGTGCCACGAGCTTGCGAATAAACCATAAGCCCGTTCGGGGCCTCGCGTTGAGTTTCTAGTGGGGTGGCGCGGCCGGCGGTGGGGAGGCTTGCATAACCCAAAGCGCCGAGCGCGGGACCCTTATATAAAGCTCAGTGTATCAATAGGTCAGTATCACACTTTGAACACACTTCGAAACAAACGCATCGAAGCAGCTTAAGTAGATTCACTCCAAACGTGGTTCGGTATTAGAAAAAATGATTGGAAAACTAACCGTAAGTGAAATACAATCAAATTTAAAAAAAAAAAAACACTAGCTCAATAATCATGAACATTTAAAGAAAACAATAATTTTTTTTTATTAAACTTAAAGCAAAAAATAATGTGAACGCAGTAATACTAGTAAAGGATGTTGAAAAGGGTGGATGTCACTGCCTAACATGGGATTCTAACTTGGTTCACTCGAGTGTTATTAAAATCGTCACATATTTTTTTTAATAAATTTCTTCTACCCGTTTATATTTATTATATATTTTAAAATGCTTTATTTATAAATGAATACATACACTGTTAATGAGTTGGCTATTTTTTCTTCATCTTTCATTTGAATTTGTTTTATTGGGTGTCTTTTTTTTTTTTTAAATGTGTGTTTTTTTAGCTGTTTTACGAATAATAATTATTGTTTTATGTGTGTTGGGTTTTTAAAAGTTATTTTGCTGATAATATTTGTTTTATTTCAGTTTGTTTTTGTCGCCCTCTTCGCATGTGTAGCAGCAGCCCCCCAACCCGGAGGCTGGGGAAAGAAACAGTACGTTTTTTTTATTTATTTTTTATTGAACCGATCCATATCTATTTTTTACGTGTATTCATCTGTTTTTATTAAGAACTGTTTATTCGGTATTTATTATACATTGCTATAGAATCTAATGTGTTCATTCTGATGGAATATATTTTTTTAATGCAAATAGAGACATGGCTTGTCTACGCATAATGTTGGCACGTGAATATTGTGCGTGACGAAATAAATAAAAACAGTCGTCTAGTTACCTGACGTAATTATTAATTATTTCATTGACGGTCCTAGATGAGTGGTCAATAAATGTTTCACAATCAATCAAAAAATTGTGCAAGTGGTGACAAACTTAACTTGTCTGAAGAACAGGCTGTCAATTATCAATTTGCTTTGTACATAATTACGATTTATTACGTAATATTCGTTTGATTAGATCTCAAGTAAGTTTGAAAAAAAAAATTTAATTTAGCTTTAAAAATCATTAAATTTTGATCAAAAAATTCATGACCAAATCAGTTTATGCGACCGTAATATGTTTAATAATGTATTTCTGTAGAAAAGTAGACTGCCAGTAAAAAACACTTTCTATTTAATAACCCATTACTAGTTAGGCCTTTTCATATCAATTCATTAGCATCCAATTCCATTGTTTTCGAATTCCACATCAATCTTGAAAAAAATATGGCGATAAGCTTATTATTACTGGATAATGGCTACTCTGAACGGTGTTGTGAAAGCGACACTGTTGCATTGTCTCCCGGCAGTTGACGGTCGCAGTTGGGACAGACCTCTGTGATATGCAAGTTGTCCGGCAACTCTGTTGCTTCACAGCCAAATTGCGCATACGTCTGGAGATTCCCTCTGAATCGTTTCCGCAAAACTTACAACAATTCAAAAATTTGCCATAAAACAATGGTAATATTTGCCTAAGAATCTTATGCTCAGGTGAACATAGTTATCCTATACAGAAGATCAATTATGCATTTATTTTATATGAATTGTTTGATATAACGCAATTAGTTGTGAGGCACGCGCTTAGTCACGTGGTTAATTGAGTAACACTAATTATTCTTATGCAATTTTGAAACTGATAGCTATACCATTTATGCAACTGGTCTTGGGACGCCCCCTGTCGCACGCATTACAGATTTCAATGTGGATTCCGGTATAAAACACGCTTACACTACACATGTTATAAGTGAATGAGGATATGTCTTCATAATATGCAGATATTATCTTCGAAAAAAGATACAGTCACTTGAATTGGGTCGGATGTGATGTGTATTTTTTTCCAAACTCTAAGCGTAACACTCAGTTTTAAATCAATATAATTAGACGTACGAGTATTGGTGCCATCAATCATTATTATGCCATATGCGTAGCATTCAACTCGCTCTACCAAGGTTCACGCGAATATACGATTGACATGTAAAGATTTAAAAATATATTTTATAGTGTGAATATCTTTTATGAAATTCTATTATATAGCGAGATATAATAGCGGAACTAAATTGTTACGTGGAATAGCCCGTGCATGACCGTTACAATATAATATGTCGATCAAGTTTTATGTATATATTAAGTCGACTAGTAATTAATCAAGAGAACGAGCAACATTTTCCAGTCAAGTAATCGGTACGGCATGTGATATACATTAATATCTAGCGCTATGCGATTTCCACTTTCAATTTCCTAGTCATAACAAACTTTGCATTACAAGCTAAAAGTGGTTTCCTTACCCACCTACTTATTTGCCCACATCATCTTATCTTACTCAACACTCAAAACTTGGGTTCGTTTGTCACATTTATTTTGCCATCATTTTTAGCCTAACTTCTCTGATAATTTTCTCTTTTTTATATTCATTTTACCCATGCCACTCAAATTTAGATTCAAATACTTCTAAACATTCTTCTTTCTCTTTCTTACTACTTTTTCTATTTCAATATCAACCATTTATTATAGAGTTGTTCAGCTTCCCTTTTTTGCCTGCTTCTCAATTTGACCTATATTTTCCTCATAACTTTTCCATTTCGCTTTTTTTCATTTTTCACTTCATATTATACTCTTTTTCCATAATTTTTCTGTGTTCTAATTTGACTTTTCTCCTATCCTCTACGTGTGTTTTACCCATACTGCTAAACTTTACCATATAATTTTTTCCAACCCTTCGTTTTTGCATTTTTCTTTAATTTCATTCGATAACATTTAATTATTTTTCAGTGAGCACCATACGATCCACGTCCCCTACCACGTGCACACCGTGCACCATCACCACGTGGAGAAGGTGCCAATCTACAAGGAGGTCCCAGTCATCAAGCACGTGCCAATCCCCATCATCAAGCACGTGCCCGTGTATAAGGAGATCCACGTGCCCGTCTACAAGGAGATCCACGTGCCCGTCTACAAAGAGGTGCACCATGAGCCCATCCAGCAGCACGGCTGGGAGGGACAGGGAGGTCATGGAGGATGGTGGTAAACGTACCTGAGCAGATGTTCATACAGGTAAATCTATCATTGCTGGTCTTCTTCATTTCATTCCAATATTGGGCCATCGACTAAAACCGTCCAAGGTAACACGTGCACATTGTAAGGTTTTACCGTGTATTTCAACAGTATGCTTCTCCTTAGTATATCAATCGTTGTCTTCTTTATTCCATTCCGATATTGGTCCATCCACTGGAATCTCTTGAACATAACCACCGACCATGCCGAGGCTTCCGTGTATTTCGTCAGTCTAATTTTGTGTATGTCGTTTATATTCTTCTTTATATCGTTTCTAGATGTAAGTCTTTTTCACTTTATTCAATTACTAGGTCAGTGAACTTTTTACCAAAATTTATTATGCTGATATTAAGTCATATCCCCAGAGCCGTGCTCGACTGGAAACACATTATCGCATTGAGGTTCTTCCGTGTATCTCATCAAACTTATAGTAAAGCATAATCAATCAACCCAAATCAAAATATTTAAAGCCAAGAAAATCAATATTTTGCCAAAATAATCTTACAATGAACGCTTTCTGCTCAAGTACCTACCCTTTATATCCATTTATATTGTGAGTATCTTTTCCTTGCATATTTTATTTCCTTACTTTTCCGCTCATTTTTTAATTACACAAATTCATGTCAATTTATGTTTGTTCCGGACTCCAAATCAAATACGTACAGCATTACGCTAATAAAACTGCCAGGCTGGAAACTTTTACCCAAATTAGTGTACTTTCATTATTATTTAAAATCGATTTTTAATTAACTTGTACTTGTGATATTCAAATCTAAATACACATAATTATGAAATAAGTACATTTTAGCGCAGTGGGTTCAATCCCTTCTTGGGTAACATGTGATTTTTTGGCATTTTTCATTCACTTTCATCTTTTTACGTAACGGGTAATTTATCAGACTCTAAAAACAGATTTTTTTCCCTGTCCATTTTATTGAATAATATTTGATGATACTTTACGTCACCATTAACTCTTACTTTCTTTTTTATTTCAGATGCAGTCATCAACCCACATTGTATATAATAATATTTAGGATTAATATCATGTTTAAACCGAACTGAATAATTATTGTTTTTGCTGAGTCAACGAACGTTGTGAAACATTTCACATTGTTATGAAACGAACAAATTAAGTTTTTTTTTTAAAGCTATCTTCATCAGAAAGTGCTATTTTTATAGCTGTTTTATAAAAACGAAATTCTTTAATATATTCAACCAGAAATGACCAAGTTAAATATATATAAAGATCTGTGGATACGTTTCTTACGAGTACATAAAAAATCTTTCCACTCTTCTTGCCTTCTTCCATCTTCCTATCTTATCATCTTCTCTTGCACACATTCTTTAAAATCAAGCACATCTTTATTATTTATTTTTTTGTTTTGAAAAATCACCTTTCATTTTTCCCACAGTTTCCTTGGCATATTTAGATGAGCAAAATAATTATTTTTTGTATATTTTTTGTAAATAAAAATATTTTTATAACTCAGTGTTTTTCTTTTTTTTGTGTACGTATCTACAACTGAATCTGCCAATATTGCAAACAAAATATTGAAATATTTTATGTCTACGCGTGAAAAAAATCACTTGAAGGTAACAATTATATATTTTTTTAATATATGCTGGTATGTAGTTTCCATTTTCCAATATTAAAAACTTTCAATACATATTATATAGACAGCCAATGAACAGAATGTGTGTGATTTTGAAATGTTAAACCACTCACATTCGCCATGTATGTACCTACCTACTTATAAAAAACATTAATATACCTACTTTACATGTGTTCATTAACTGTTTATTGAAATGCGAACCAACCGTGCGAATATAACATTATTTGATATTTTTCAATGATACTTATTAATGATATAATAATATTACGCATAAATTTTCAAAGCCGATGTCTCTTTAATAATGTATGCGTGCGTTTCCAATTTTGCGATTGTATAAAAATCTAACAAAAGTATGTTATGTCAATGTAATTTTAATGCCATAGTATTATTTTAAACATTTTAAAACACTTTAGTGAAATATAATTCCGTAATGAAATATGTGTTTGGATCCGTCTTTGAACAGTTTGAGTTTCTCGGAAAGTTACGTAGGTAATATTATGTTAAAATTATTAGTTTCTTCCCTCGGCTATTTTGATACTTAAGCAAACCTGACCAAAGCACACTTCGACTGTCGAGAAAGGGGAAAAGGCTTTCAAACTAAAGCCACCATTTAGTTTCCAAACATTAAGTTGAAGTTTCAGCAAGTCCAAGTATCTACGTCGTAACTAGAAGTCTCGAAATATGCTTTACGAATCTCCCCAAAACTTATTTACTTAGTTAAGGGCTTGGTAATTCTTGAAGAATTACAACCAAAAATCCTTAATTGGTACCTACCTACTACCTCCGGCGTAGGTTCATTTTAATTTGGGATCCAATAAGTTCAAGACGACCGTGGCGAATGAAATAGTAAATTTTTTATTGTTTATTTTTTTATTTTTTTATTACCCGGTTTCAAAGCTATTTTATGGAAACCTTTTCCTTCTTGAATGTTTAAAAAACATGAAATGAAAAAAAATCACATTGTGACTTATAATATTTTTTTATAGTTTAATGAAATAGTGGCCAAGCTCCATATTCAGGATGAAATTATTGTTGCGAGCTTTAAATAGTTGCGATAACCAGGAAACTCTGGACAAAAAAAAAAACTGTGTTAATTTCATGACACGAAAGTTTTGCTGTTTCAGAAAACATATAAGTGCTTTAAAGGTAAGGTGCACCACGACTGATTTTGGCAGTCCACCTCTGGTCTTGAGCCCCAAAATAAGTGGACTCGCGCAGAAACAGGCAGTCCGTTTGATAAACTCCCCTGTCTTAAGAAATAGATTACAATCGTTGGAGCACAGACGTCAATTAGGAATGCTTTCCTTGTTCTACCGGTATCTTAATGGAAGATACTTCGATGAATTTGCGTCATTGATACTTTCGGCCCCCGCGCACAGTCCGGAAACTCTCCAAACGCTCGCCCAACATTTGCACACGGTTGGCATTCGACACATGCAAATAAGTCGCTACTTCGACTCATTCTTTTATTCAACAGTTCAGCTGTGGAATGATTTTATGGCTTCTGTGTTTCCTTCCTCCTACAAAATGGGCCTCTTCAAAGCCTAGGTTTACTCCTTCTTTTCATCAAAAAGATCCTCTACACAGCATCAAATTTATACATGCGTACTTCATAATACGTTATAACTTAAAAGAGGCAATTCTCACTCACGCGCCAAAAAAAACGAAAATTAGAAGACCTTACTGCAGTACATGATTGTATTTTTCTACAGAGTATCTGAACTGTGTAACTTATTCTGGCACTAACGGCAAAAACTTGTTGTTTGTTAAATATTGAGAAGAATACATTAAAAAAAACTTTTAAGCTATGTATAATTTCAAAAGGGATAACCTACCTTTTTAACATAATTCAATATTGGGATATTGAATAACTGAAATTGGGGACTCAATCTGGTCCTATTGTTTTGGATCTTGCGAAACTGAAAATGAAAACAGTATTTAATTAAACCAATTTCTATAGCCACTACTCTCACTCACGTAAAAAAATTATCCTAAAAAAGTGACTGAATATACCGGATACAGATCATTATTGCCTACCTAGTTGCATCTTTAATATTTACGCAACAACATCGCAGTCAAACGGCGGATGTATTATATTGGTACAAACCCATATTACACACGTGTGTTTGCATTACTGTACGGGGACCTATAAAACGATGAGACGGATAAATAACAAAATCATTAATTTTCTCACCATCTTGCCATTTCCACATAGAGGTAGCCTGAGAGGATGGAATGCCACACAACTCAATGTTAGCACGCACACTTAGCTTCATTGACAACCATCTTCTTTTTTATCAAAAATAAAGTCAAAAACTCTCGGGTCACGAATAACTTAACAATGTTTGGAAACTTCTACAACCATAATTACGAATATAATAGGAAAATGTTGCTTGTTCAATGATGGAGGACTTCAGCTAGCAAATAGATTGAACCCACGACGCCCAGGTGGGAACCCGACGCATTTGTTTACTCAGCTACCAACCGGTCGGTACTCATCCGTTGTCTCCTACATTGTCTTATATTCTTCCGACTCTTGATGATTTAACGCAAAGTAATGCATCTATTTGGTCGTGCCAAACTCCGCGATAGCAAGCGTTAAATCACCCGCAGAATTGTTGGCATTGCGATGGCCTATTGAATGTAGAAACAATATCGTCGCCGAAAAGGCAAAAGGTCTTCACAGACGGGAATTAAACTTTTGCCAACTGGACGACTGCGCCTAGTACTGACTTACTGAAGCAGTCTATGACAGCCCTCCTGTGATTGACCTAAGCCTTTATTGAATATTTATTTACTTAAAGAAATTGAAGAGTAACTTTGTTCAACATCACAAATATTATTTTTATTTTTATGACCGACCAGTTTCGCTTAGCTTTATCATCAGGGTACAAAATCAAACTAAACAAAAAATACAAAGTATGGGGTTACATATACATACAGAAGGAGAACAAAATATAAAATTAAAATAAACAAAACAATTAGAAAACAATTGAATAACCTTTTAATTATACCAAACGAACAGGGAGGAAGAGAGAGATAATATAAATAAAAATACAATAATAATAATTAATAATAATAATAATATTTGGACGATTTGGATAGCGCCGTTTTTGTGAAAAATCACCTCAAGGGCGCTGAAATTCTTCTACAAAGTTGTTTTTTTTTTATCTTTAAATATGTCAAACCCCAAAGTGTTTCTTTGTACGAAAATACTTGTTTATTTTCTATCTATCTCTAGTTTTACTATAATTAGCGTTGTGACCGCTTTGAAAGAACTTCAAATAACTACTTCTTTTGGCAACAGTTCCTACGTCATTCATTGTTCATTGAACAAATACTTCAATTGAAGTTAATAGTTCATTTTAGCGTTCACTCATTTTAATAGCTTCGTTTTATTGAACAAATACTTCAAATGAAGTTGGTACTTCATTTTAGCGTTCTTTCATTTTATCAACTTCATTTCATTGAAGAAATACTTCAAAAGGAGTTGGTACTTCATTTTAGTCATCATTTTTTTCATTTCATTGAACAAATACTTCAATAAAAGTTAGATTACAAAGACTGACTTTAAAGTATTGATCTAATAGCAAGAAACCAGTTCCAGTTCTTTTCGTTTTCAAATCCCCACCGACTAGTACTTTTTTTATTTTGGGAAGGAATCGGTTCTAGTTCTTTTTTTTTCAAGCGCTACCGACTAGTACGTGCTTTTCAACGAGGAAACGGTTCCAATTGAAGTGTTCCCTGCGAAGGGCTCATTTTTAAGAACTAGCAATTCGTGAAGCCTTCACAAAATATTGATGTTTTTCCCAACGCTAACTATAATATTCTAAGCATGGGAGATTCTACTACCTTATAACCAGGAAAAATTCTCGAACAGTGAGGAAAAATTTAAAAATGTACTCAATGTTTCAAACTGACCGACGTAATGCCAGCATGAAGTTACATAAAGATGTATTGGATCACAGCTGACCCCTTTTACGTCGAAACTCCCGGTGTCTGTATTTAATTCCGGTTTGTTCGCAGATGCAATATTTTAAACCACTTCGCTTTATATCCGGCTATGAAACTATCAACCGGTTGCATATATACGCGCGCAACATCTTGAAGCGGCTTGTTTACCATCCGTATAGCTACATTTTTACTCAAACATGCTTTTTCCTGAATTTACGAGTATTATATTCATGTTCGTTCTGGGCTACTACTAAGAAAATACAATTAAGTATTAATATATTTTAATACAGCGCATCCAGTTCAACATTCCTTGCCGTAGACTTAGAAACAATGAATTGCTGTTCCTCAATCATTACTCTACTAATTATGGGTATCATTCTCCGCTCTCCAGAATGTCGAGACTTGTGAAATTTTTGGTACCAGTCTAAATGATTTTTGTCATTCTTTACGACTCTACCAAAACCTTGTTCAGGCTTTGACTTGAATGTTCTTTAAAATATATTTACATATTTTTGCCATTGCTTCACAAAAATATTATGTATGTGCTGTTCTTTCTCTGTTGCTCTTTTTTCCCATTTCGTGTTATTTTTTCCTATTGTAATTGGACAATGGTCCGTTAGTATTTAAATATATATATTTTTAAGTTTAAGACCAGTGTTAAAGTTTAAAAACACACTTTTTTGTGTCCTTTATTATCGGAGGTTGGCAACCATAAGAACAATCTTCACCGTACATGCAGGACCAGTCAGGTAGATTTCAGAATCACGACGCGACGTGCCAAGTTTAATTTTGTACCCTGATGATGCTTAGGCCATGCGAAACCAGTCGGTCATAAAAATTAAAATTAAATCTGTGGTCTTATGCAATATTATTATTTCATATTTAATATATTTAAATTTAAGTTTTCGATGTAATATATTGACTATTAGTACACACAAATTTGGTAATATTAGAAATGATGGATTAATGACATTTGAATCATTATTTGTTTGAACTCTGAGCACCTTAAACACTAGTTCAACATTAGGATGGATATAACTTTCAATCCATGTCCACGTTCAGTGATACGCAATATACGAGTATTGTTTATGGAGCATGCACAAGTTAAAGCGTCTGATACCGTTATTTAAAAGAAAGCGTGAATTCTGAATTTTCGCGGGCGGTGCACCTAGCTCATCGATTTTTTTTTGTTGTTGTTATGTTGGTACACATATGTTTGTCTCATGTTAGCATCATCGCTATTCCTGGGATTAGTGTCTTCCACGACAACTGGAAAGGTTAGTCACGTTTTTGTGTGTTCTTCGATTTTTATAAAAATGGATAACAAAAAGTCGATATTAGAATTTGCTAATAGCCCGTTGTCCGGCAAATTCAATCTTTGAACAGGCCATGAGGTTGCCCTGGTTCAGAATTAGTGCCGTGGCGATCCATCCTTGTTATAGCATCAGACATATTTATTAACACGCTATAAAATACGATTATTTTACGCTGTCGAAATCTACAGTACGACAGTTGGAAGTCTGCACTAAGCTACGCTTGATTCAAAAAGACAACTTGAGCGGTTCTATGTGTTGCTATCTCAGAGAAATAATATACAAGAGAGAGTGCTGTAGAGAGAGTTGTAGTCAGTTTATACGAGGTTTGCCGGACTCGGCTAGACCTGGGCATGGCTAGGACTAGGGCTATGGTATTTATACATCCATTCATAGCACATGTCGACATAATGTTTTTGTTTATTCGTATAAACACTTTTTCACAGTATTGACAAAAAAAAAATAACATGTAACCTAATAAACCGTTGAGTTTTCTCAATTTATTTCGTGTATTATAACGTGTGGACGGAGTCAACGGAGACGCGGGAAACGAAGAACATTCTAACGAAAATTTGCTGTCCCTTTTTTCTCACAGTGTACGACGTAAAAACCCGCAGCAAATGATTTATTCCAAATCTGTATAGGTATGGTAAAAATAATTATCTCTCTCTCTTTTGACTCTTCACATGGCCCGATTCAAGTATTTGATTGCCATGTCTTCCTCAGGCGTCCCTGACTTCTTCCATTCACTTTCGCATCATATGTTCTTTTCACACTCCTTTTGAATTTCATTCGCTTTACGTGCTCAAACTATTCAAGCGTCCCTTTCTTGATCCTATTCATTAAGCTTTTATCAGCCTTGCATTATTTCTGGATATCCACATTTTTAACGCGGTCATATATGGTTTTACGCTCTTACGCCTCAGGGATCTCATTTCCACAGTATTCAGCATCCATTATATAATACCTTAAAATGTATGCGAATGTGTTACACGAAGTAATAACTACTACCCCTTTTAATAGTTATTTATTTATTTAAAATTTATTTAAGAATAAGTTTTGTTATTTTTTTTCATTTTAATATTTTATGTAAGTAGTAAATTAATATAATATCATGAATATTCACACACGAAAATTATTGACATAACTAAGCACACGGTTTTCGAATACAAGTAGGAACTAATCTACATCACGTTTGGAGTTGATTTTGTGGTAAAACTTTTTTGAATTGAGCTTTCGTTTTCCGGTCAATCGAATCCGAGGTTGGATTTTTGTCATATTTAAAATATTCGGTTGCTACGGGGTTATTATCAGCTGCTTACAGTATTTTGAAATGCCGATACCCGATACCCGACTCCAATAGTTTCTTAACCTTAAATTAACCAAAAAAAAGAAAAAGAAAGTTTTATGTAAAGTTAATGTGGGTTTTTATTTGCCGGAGTTGATCACATTTTTCTGCTGTACCACATGTTTTAGGACACTGTGTATAAAATATATTTTTTCACATCTCTTTGTGTAAAATAATGACTAGATAATGTGATAGTATCCTACAATTCCACGTACTAAGATACTTGGGTGCTGGTAACCGAGTATTGCATCAGGTATCAAAGGAGGAAATGCGTTTCGATGTAGTTCTAGGCTACGGGCGGTTATGCCGATGTCTTTTTAACCGTTAGGTAATTCGATAGGCCTTTCCACACGAAAGCGTCGTATCTGTTCCCTTCGATGATGAAATAGCTAAATAGATGTTATTATTTCAATCTGGATTAAGGACACATACTACTGTTTTTGATCTACAATGGGGCGGACAGATTTAATTTAGTGACTTAGCTAATTTGGTGTGGGGAGAGGAAGGTGGAAGGGAACATGGGAATGGGATAAAGGAATAAGGACAGGAGCAGATGGAAGGTTACTTTCAATGATCTTGTTTGGGTGCAGTGTAGCTATCTCTGCTAGTGCTTGACCAGTGCTTTTACAGAACAAATGCAATAGCAATCAGTGAAAGCTGTTAGTACTTATGTCTATTATCGATTGATCCGCTGTTTTTTTCTGTTATGGACCAATTTTAAAAAGAGTAGCATGGGAAGGTTTCGGGTCCTATACAACAACGCCTAACGCATGATGTTCAGTCTTCCCAGGCACTGCAGTGCTTCCGGTATGTTCACCGAGGGGCGAGTTCCCGGATTTGCAGCCCTTATGAGAACCAGGGTAGCAGGAATGAGGGAAAGGATCAACAACTCCCGTCAGATCCCGAATTCTAGCATAGCAGCGCATTGGAGTAAGTTATTGCCCCCATCAATCTTAACGCTACCAGAATGGACTCCCTCTTGATGGCGTTTTGTAGAAATAAGACCTAATATCCTCCATTATTTTTTAAACGTATAATTTCAATTTTTATTTTTTTCCTATAAATCTATGTTTCTTTAGTATTATTATTTTGTGTATTACAATTTTTATTTTATTTTATTATTATTATTTTGTATTATTATTAATTATGGAAGGTATTGCATTGCACTACTCCTGCATACCTTCTGGAATAAAACTTTATTATTATTATTTTCCTGCTGCCTACCTTGATAAAAAAAACTCTGTGAACGCCACTGGTTTCCTCTACATGGTCGCTATCTAGAATGTTATAACCCGTTCGATTTCTATAGTGTTCCTTGTTTCTCCTCTACAGTTATATTATCAAAGGTTACATTACCCGCGAGGTGAATACTTCCACGAAACCACTTCGGAAAGAATCGATTACACAAATATAATACATTCCTTTGGCCGCAGGATTGTCATCAAGCCTGAGTCGATTTACCGAAGAAAGTATGTTTTCGACATAAAAATCAAAAACACTGCACATATTGATTAACCCTGCCACCGCACCGCCATTAATATAAATATCATTATGTTATACTAGTTGTTATCCGTGCAAAAATCACGGGATGTAACATGACTTGCCAAAAGATAAAATATTACATATTCGTAAAAAGCATCGTCCTTGTGAGAGATCATCATTTTGAATCGAAGCATTGTTGGAAATGGCTTAAGTGGTATTTAGCGAAGATATCTGAATAGTCACTACTTCCCAACCTATATTTTCCTCATCTCTATCTACTTCCTTTAACCATACAACAGTCTACAAATTAGGGATGCCATATTACTACCCGCGGTTGACTTCACATTGAAAGCTGGAAATAAGAAATCATCGATTAATTTGAAATCACACATCGATATACCTACTGTTATCGATTGTCTTATATGTGTACTAGATGTAAATGTATATTTCGTGTAGCGTATTTGTGAAATCAACGAATTTCAGTTGTCATCAATCGTTAAAAAAAGGAAATTTTTAAGAATGATTGGTTTTGGGAGTGACCGCCCGAGGCGGATGATTGTCACGGTGAGGTATGGGAGGGGGAGATGGTGCAGTGCGAGGGTCCCAGTTCAATGAACTCTCAACTGATGATGCTATATTGCCGATGACATAATAACAATATACCGAATAACCATAGCGACCACCTCTTACATTTTATAAAGCCAGTTCCATATGTCCCACACCAATCACAGCATGTGCGAACAGTAGATATGTATGTAATGTTTTAGTAATTGAAACACGAAAATGGTTATTTTCAAGTAAAATTAATGAAATGAAACTCTGAATAAGATTTTTTTTTTGGCAGAATTTTATTTAACTTTATGCGTAATGCATAAATTCTAGACAGCAATAGCTGTTCAATTTTCAATACGTCAGAGCTCACATACTGAGAAAAATTACTTCTTCAGATTCAGAGAGTTTTTTATGGCTTTTATTTAATAGTAATGATTATATTATTGGGTATATTTAATCGATGAATTTATTTTTCAGGTAATAAAAAATAACACCAATTTATCGACTGATAATATTATATCGATGTTAAACATTTCTGTAGAAACAGTTACGTTCTACATAATGTGGTTTTCAACACTCGCATATCAGAATACAATGTCCGGAAAGCTGGACAACTGATTTAAATTATGTATTAGTTGTAACAATAGCGTGTCAAATCAAGTCTACCCATTGAGATATTCCCTCGCTGATTATGGGGATTGCAAATTATTTGAGTCTTTGCCCCTGATGTCTTGTTGAAATGTTGACAAGATTGACTATGAGCTGAGAACCATTTATTTCTTGAACATGTGAATATTAATTCCATGACAAAATAATGCATTGTGAAAACATTACAACAGTTAAAGCACATGAATTAATTATTGCCACTGGGTATTTTTCCTATGCATTGGGAAAGTTTACAAAAAATCGAAAACTTTTTATCAATTATTTTTTCAGAGAGTTTTTAACATTTGATTTGATTAATATGACAATTTTACCACCTGAAAATTTAAAATTAATTTTTATTTTATGGAAATAATCAAGAATACCCGAAAACACTACGTTTAACGGTGAACCCAAGTGCCATTGGGTAAGTAATAAAATCAGTAAGCAAAGTATACATTCATATAACACAGAGCATGATTTCGCCGCCAGAAATATGTACAGTTTTGGAAGTATATCTATTTTAAATAATTAGTCAGAACATTGTTTTAATACATTTACTACCAAATATTTTACATTTAAACCTGCTTTTTAGTGGTAGAATTTCATAATATATATATTTTTAAACTATTTATCAAGTTAATTATTGACCAAACCCTGCCACAGACATACCCAGGGCGGTAGCTTAAAAATTTATCATAGGAGTTTTAAAACGTCTCTGTCAGTTTTGAAACTCGACATAATTCACTTGACACAAAAATAATTTTTAAAACATACTAAAATATAATCTTCAAAATGTATCACTCATTAAGTAGGCAGATAAATATTATTTTAAAATGAAATGTATCTGTTCTTTGTTAAATATTTCCTAAAAGGTTTCATCAAATAGTCATGGTAATAGTAGTAAATTAAGCTTCAATTATCATTCCAAAATTTTCTTGACAGTGTAAATGTCTTTATGATTTTAACAAATTACTAACCTATTAAAAATAAAAACGCCTAAAATATCTTACCAATACATATTTTTTTAATGTAGCAGATATATGCGACCTCTGTACAAAATTATCACATTCTTCATAAAATATACGATTCTGATTTCATTTACGAATCTAAATAAATGTTTTAAATTTGTGAGAGTGAACTTCTCAGAGAAAATAAAAGATGTCGCACTCAATCAAAACAACTAACCACTCGTCCAACTATTGAGTATGAAATAACTGCATTTCCTCCAAGTAGAAGAAGGTTCGCCGTTTTCCATTCCGAGTGAAGCCTCGCGTGGGATGTTGCCGACAGCATGGAAGTTTGAATGCGGTTTAGACTTGGTTCAGAAGCAATTGTAAAACTTTCAAGTTTTGTCGCGTGGTGGCGTACTACTTTAAAATGTTTTCCGACAGAGATTGAAGCGCGGTTAGATGGGCTTTTGCCCATATTTTGAATTGGTTTCTCGTGCTGTTACGAAACAAAGATATTTTAATCGGGATAAAACAGCAACATTGTGAGCACCATCGATAAAAGAAAACAAATAATTCATGAAAAGCGCCGTTGAACAATGTCGTAGTCATCATTTGTAGATCAATGTTCTATTCCCGTAAACTAAAATTTATCATACTCTCGTAACTAGAGTAACATGTGTCAAAATAAGTCAAACTAAGATAGTGCAATATGAATTTATGATTAACAAAACCCTTTATAACTTAATTCCACTTTTTTGTTTTTAACCGGACCGTTTTTATCTTTTAACGGGCATCTTCAGACTGGTACAATTAAAGTTAATTTATGGTAAATATAACATTATGTCTGGAATGGCTGTGTATTTATTTATTTATCTATTTATTTATACTAGGATTAACAGATGTTCTCACATAAGTGAAAATAATCCAGTTTTAAAAACTCAGTTAGTGTCCAATAATTGTTTAAAAAATTACCAATACAAAGGATACATCAAATATAAAATTACAAAAACTTAATGAATGATAAATAATGCAAATAAAAGCAAGATACACAAAGAGAGACAAAAAAAGATAAACAAATATAATTAGCCCAAACAATGTTACATATTTTTAAAGCAATAGCAGGACATTTTTTTAGGAAACTGTACAGATCATCGACAAAAATGTCTACATCAGCACACTCTATCCTATTATACAGTCGGCACATTTGAGACAGGGCTAAAGTAGGCAATAATATTTCTGAATGTACTCTGGTGGAATGTGCTATGGCGTTTAAAACAATAATAATTGGGTACATTTATTTCAATACTGCTAAGACATACTGTAGTATCGAGATGACGTGAATTATTTTATGTAAACATATTAAAACAGTTATTTACCTTCTAGTTTTAAGTGAATCAATATTAAAGTATTCAAGGCGTATGTTATATGATCTAAAATGGTCACGTAGACCATATTTAAAAGATAACATTCTGAGCATTTCTTTTTTTAACAGATTCAACAATGTATTCATATTTGTAGTGATGAGGATTCCAATATTGCAGTGCTTCCTTATTCCAGTTTACTTCTTATTAAGGCGTTGTGAAGGGTTAGAATTGATTGAGGGTCCTTGAACGGTTTACATATTCTATGAATACATCCCATCATCAATAAATATAGAATATTCAACCATTGTGACTTGGTATTTTGTTTTATTGCTGTCAGGGGCGGATTTCCAATTACACTCGAATATACCTCCGGGTGGATTTATTACTTTCTGGGAGACGGGTTACATCGTGATAGGTTGTGTGAATCTGTAGGTTTCATTTTTTTAATATATTTTCAGATTTATTTTTAACAGTTGGTTATTTCTGTTTACCATTTGATTTTCTCTCCTCGATTGGGTCAAAAAATAAAAAAAGTAGAAATAAGTTGTAAATGGTATTTTTAATGAGTTTTTTGTAGAACAATAATAAAAAAGTCCTCAAAATTTTGTGGCCCGAGATTATATCATGCAAAGATTATTTTAAGTAGGTGCTTTGTGATGTTATTAATTTCCCGGATATGTTGAGTTCAGGTTTTTTTTTTTTTACAAAATGCCTTTTTATGGATATTTAGGTAATACATTATTGTAATCAATTTTCAGAATATAAGCAGTATAATTTATTTTTACGTGAATACCCCACAAATCAGTGGGACTATATTGTGAGACCGAAAATAATGGAGAGTAGAAGAAGATGGGAAAGAGAAAGGTTTAAAAGTATCTGGATTTTCAGATTGGTACAGCAAGATCGGATAAAGTCATTATTTGATGCGACGTTTCGATTCTTTATGGCTATCTTTCACTAGGGAATTCTGAAAGTATGTACTGTTCTGGAATGTGCCGCAAATATATCATGTATTTTTTCACCTAATTATGAATTATGTGAAATGAAAATGTTAAGTTATTTGTTACTCGGAAATGTTTGTCTTTCTTTTAAAATAAGATAAAAACAGTATCACTCATAACGACACAGTTTTTACATCCACAAACAGTTCACGTAACATATGTGGCCCAGTTAGCTTCGGTTCATATGCAGATTAGTATCGATAAATATTTTGCTTGGCGAAATAGTAAGTATATGCAAATAGTTGGTTTTAGCATTGCTTTTTATGGGACACCCGTTTAAGTTTTCATATTTGATAACAGGTATGAAGGAATAAAAAAGCCTCTCTTATATAATTTCAAACTTGAAAGCCGAAACGGATATTATTTGAGTTTAGGAAGTTGATAATTTCCATCCCCTTTTCTTAGTGAGGTCGGGAACCTATCACCCCGCGCTACATAATGTATATGTCCTTAATTTGGTTTCGCTACTTCGCTGTCCTCGGTTTGTTGCAGGCTCAGCCTCTTCCCGACTGCCTCTGCATTTGTCTTCCAACTAGACGTTTTCCCTGTGGAATTGTTGATTAAAATCTGTTCGGAGGTCGGCCTGTTAGCATCCGAAGCATATGGCAAATCCACAACATCTGGAATTATTTATGTGTTTTCCTGTTTCAGAAATGTGTAGGTGAAAGGTCAACAGGCAGCGTTGAGCTTAATTTATATTTATTTTAGTACTTACCCATATTAAAGCAACATCCTTATTGATATTTAAGGATAATTTTTAAACTTCTGACGCAAGTAAAATAAACCTGCTTTAAGGAAAATGTAATGATAACTTTGTATAAGACCACAGATTTCATTTTATAGTTTTTGACTGACTGGTTTCGCTTAGCCTTAGCATCAGCAGGGTACAAAATTAAACCGATCGGTCATAAAAATAAAAATAAAATCTTTACTCTTATACAAAGTTATTATTTAATTTTCATTAAGTTTCAAAGTTATTATTTCATTAGCTACGCAGATGACATGGTTATACTAGCCCCATCAGTAAGAGCAATGAGAAAACTGGTGGCCATTTGCGAAGCGTACGTTGACAGTCATGGGTTAGTGTACAATGCCAAAAAATCATCGCTGCTGATATTTAGAGCAAGTACAGGACCTACTGTAATCCCGCCCATACGTCTCGGCGGAGTTGATCTGAATATAAGCAGTGAAATTAAATATTTGGGTCATGTCGTAACTGACGACTTAAATGACAAAGAGGACATAGAGCGCCAGAGAAGAGCACTAAGCGTGCGAGCCAACATGCTCGCCAGGAGATTCAATAGGTGCAGTCTTCCGGTAAAGAGACAGTTGTTCCAGACGTACTGCATGAGCCTGTACACTTGCGAACTCTGGACCAGATATACACAAGCAGTCATGAACACGCTCCGAGTGCAGTATAACTACGCGTACAGGGGGCTTTTCGGTCTTCCTTGGTGATGCAGCGCCTCACAGATGTTTGCAGAGGGAAGGGTGAACGGGTTTGCTGCTCTGATGCGTCACAGAATGGCAAGAACGAGACAGCGCTACCGGGAATCCGAGAACACTCGTCCAGGTTGCCGCCCAGTGGCACAGTGCGCCCCTACATCACAGGTGGAGAATTTCCCTCAATCCGCCGTAAAAGTTATTTTCTTTATTTCATTATAATGCTCTTATATTATTATTATTATCATTTTATGTTATTTTATTTATTTATTTTACTTTTATTACTATCATTATTTTATTTTTATTTTGTTTTTTTATGTTATCTTCATTGTTTTAAGTTTCTTTGTATTTATTTAGTTTTGTTGTATTCTTACTTATATGGCAGACAGAGTATTACACCCACCGCTCTGTTCCGCTGAAATAAAAAGCTATTATTATTATTATTACATATGTCAAACCACAAAGTGATTGCTTTCTACGAAAATATAAACCTACTTTCATTTGACAAATTATCGTCAATATATTAACACAAGTACCCAATACCTGCATACATTTAAATGTATGATTATTTTTTAAGGGGATAAGATTTAAACGATTATGTCTAGTAGAGCGCAGCTAAAAGTTCGGCACGCCCAATGCAATAATGCGCAGCAAAAAAAACCGCAGACAAAAAAATCTTCGAAGTCCATCATCACACGTTTTTTTGTTTGTGGTTTTTATGTGCCATATAAATATTATTCACAGATTTTACGTCATTAAAAAGACTTGTAGTATTACGTAAGTTAACCAAAATTGACACACAAAAATTAATCATAAAGTTGCTTCTTTTTTATACAGTCAAGAAATAGTGTACCAGTTTCAAATAACTCTTCAACACCCGTTCCAATAAAATGTTTTAATGAACTGGTAAGATGACTCTTATTTTACACACAAAGGGTATATTAAACAATAATGAAATGCTTAAATATAACTGTCACTGAAAACTCCTTTGTCTCTATGTTAACATCTCTTTCTGTTACATGCATCGTTTATTTATGAGAAAGAGGGAGAGCTTCCAACTGATACATCAGCGGTATGTCCTGCAGAAATCACGATTTAAGTCCTTAATAGTTATTTTATATTAAATTTAATAATATTACTATAATTAAAAAAATGAAATAATAACTTTGTATAAGAACGCAGATTTTTATTTTATTTTTTAAGCATCATCAGGGTATACAGATGGAGAACACAATATAAATAAAAAAAGATAGCATTAAGAAAACAATAGAATAACATTTAAATTATAACAAAGGAACAGAGAGAAAGAGACAGACAATATGAAATGAAAGAGGCAAAACCTCAACTGAGAAAAAAAAAATTATTAAGTTATGCTATTTTTAGTTTTTATGTGCATTAATTAAAGAAACTATATTTTTAGTGTCTTATCGTAATTCGGTATTTTAAATGTTAATTTCTTAAGAATATCAAGGTATCAAAAAAAAGATAATATCAAAAGCGAAGACTAAAAATAGCAGAAATAAATGAAAATAATATCAAATTTGAGAAAATAAATTATAAAAATTTGAATTGAGCTCTGAAAATTAATCATAAAAACTATAGACAGTAGAAGTCTAGGTACTCCGACGTCATTATAACAGATTGTGCCTACACTAATCATTATATTAGATAATAATATAAGGTTAAGTACTATCTCTTGGTACGCGTCGAATACCTTTCTGTACATAGAGAGTGAAATGTTTTTCCAGTACCTACAATCCCTTTGCCTATCACGTAACGTCTCGGTAATCGTAAGAATGTACCCATCTTCTAACCGTGTTTAATAATAAGTACAGTCATAGGTATAGTACGCTTTAAACATCTTCATATTCAGAATCATTCAACTAGTGATCTAGTGAATCTATTCAGCCTGATACGCGAAGATAAGTGAATTCGTTCATTTCATTCATTCGTTTAATTGGTTGAATATAGAACAATTTATTCTTTTCTAGATATTATCGTGTTTTATGAATCTCGCGGTTGAAGCAATTGTCATATACATGGCTTGTTTAAAAGAAAAGGTGAATTTTTAATTTTCGCGGGCTGTCTACATTCGATTATCGATTTTTTTGTTGTTGTTATGTTGGAACACATGTGTTTATCATATCTTAGCATTATCAGCCATTTTGGGTTAGTGGTTTGTTTTTGACAACTGGTAAGGTTAGTCACGTTTTTGTGTGTTCTTCGATTTTTTACTTTTGAAAAAAATGGATCAAAGAATATGTATTAAATTTATATGGCAATTGCTATAAAGTACAAAGTACTTCTTAATGAAATGAGATGCGGAAAACACATTTTTTTATATTTTCGTGGAAAGCAATTACTTTGTGGTTTGACATATTGAATGAAATGGAAAAAACAACTTTGTATAAGTATATACATATATATATTTAAAATTGTCGATTATCTACTATACTTATATTGCAAGTAAGCTTAAGTTTTTATTATTACCCATTAAAAATATTTCATTATAAATAAATAAAAGTTTAACGAAAACGCACGCGCCATTTTGATTTTTCGCGCATTACCACTTACATTTTATGTTGTTTAAGTTCATAAATCATCTGTGTTGACACTCACTACATTTTATGAAAAATAGAACTAATATTTATTTCAGTTTATTAAGAGTTAATAAGTTTATTATATTTTTTTCATAAAAAATCAATTTTAAACTATGTCTTAAACCGAGGATATTATTTTAATTTTTATGACCGATTGGTTTCGCATGGCTTTAGCATCATCAGGGTACAAAATCAAACTAAACAAAAAATACAAAGTGTGCGGTTATATATACATACAGAGGGAAAACGAAATGTAAAATAAAATAACCGAACAATGAAAAAACAATAGAACAACATTTGAATTAAAACAAAGAAACAGAGAGAAAGATACAGATAATATGAATCGAAAAAGACAAAGCGTCAACTGAGAAGCTGATTAAAGAATAATGATCCTTTTTATCAAGCTTACAGGAAATATGAGGATGCTTAGGCTAAGCGAAACCAGTCGGTCATAAAATTAAAATAATATCCCAGGTCTAATACAAAAGTATTTTTTCATTTCTTCAAATACGTCAAACCACAAAGTGATTGCTTTCTACGAAAATAATAAATAATTCATTTGCATCATTGGAATGAATGTATTGACATGATTCATTCGATATATACCAATAAAATACTAAGTACTACGGATGCAAACCATTAGCTAACTAAAGTTCCCCACACCATGTACACCCAAAGGTTGTCTGTGTGAGAGATCTTCGCGACCCGCATGGAGTGTTGTCCTTTATCATTGTATTATGTCAATAGGAAATGATATTATGACGTAAGATGCATACGCTTTTACATTTATCATGGCAGCAAAGTCAGTATAAAGTACTTCGTAATAAAATGAGATGCGAAAAACACTTTTTTTATGTTTTCGTAGAAAGAAATTACTTTGCCGTTTGACATTTTGAATGAAATGGAAAAAATAACTTTGTATAAGACAGGTTTTTTTTAGTTTGATAATGGCCTCAAACGCCGAAACAGCTATCACTAAAAACAAAAAATTAAAACTGAACTATATAAAAAAATAAAATGCAGTTCTACAAATTGAACACAAAAACTATAAATACCACAGATTTATCTTACATTTAGATTTATTTATGTATCTATCTCTTTCTCTCCGTTCTTTTGTCATAATTTAAATGTTATTCTTTTGTTTTCTCACTGTTCTCTTATTTTATTTTATATGTGTTCTACCTCTGTATGGATATATAACAGCACACTTTGTATTTTTTGTTTGTTTCATTTTGTGCCCCGATGATGCTAAGGCTAAGCGAAACCGGTCGGTCATAAAAATGAAAATTAAAACTTAGAAAACAAAGTTTTCTTTCCTTTCATAACATTTTTCTCAGCTTATTTAAAAATTCCACGTTCTTCCGATCCGAAAAGATATTTATATAATATAGAACAATTTTATTCAAATCACTTTTAGTTTGAAACAACCCAAATAGACTCCGTAAAATCATTTGCCCTTTTCCGGATTTCCGCAACCTTAAGGCCTAAAGCTCAGCTCTTTAGTAAAAGCTAGAGCTTTAGAGGGGTAGTCCCCCTCGCTTAATTAAGAATTGTAAATAACCTAAACAAAGACATTCAGGAATACTAATTATATATTTGAATTAAGTTTGGTATTATCGCAGTATGTATTATATAATATAATACACAATTGGGTTCCACTCACCAGACAATGGTCCTCGCTGAGGATTTATTTAATTTGGTTTTTAATTTAGTGGCTTAGTTTGCTATGCATATTCTCGGCTAATTTAAGCGATGAGATATACTCATGAAATCTTTTTTTACCCTCAAAAGCTTTTACAAGGGTGCTTACATTAGTTTTTAAAAAAGAGAGAACAGTTAACTTAAAATCAGATTTAACAAACGATAAATAGTTAGTGATAATAAAATGCAATCAAAAATCGTTAGTATGAAAGTACCTACCTAAGATTACGTTAGTACAACAGAATAATGAACATATTTTCAGTGCCCAAGAAAGTAATTTCCAAGTACAGAATATATCACAAAACGTTCACGCGGAGTTAACTTCTATTTCCATTTTCTGAGCTTAACATTTTCTATGTTGAAAAGTAATGTACTATTCCAACACGTTGAAAAAGATATAAGTTGAAGAATCTTTCTGTTACATGCCGCATTTATAAGAAAGAGGAGAAGGTACAATGGATCTATTAGTGGCATTCCCTATGGTTAACCCAGTCATTCAATTGTTGTGTTTTAAAGACCATTTTTCAATCATGTTCTCGTATATATTTAAAAACTTCTTATTTTATTAAATTAGAATAAATTTTAAAACTTATTTGCTTATTATTTTTATAATAATTATTGCAACAATATCAATAATCTTCAACTTAAATATGAAACAGAAAAAATAATGGTCGCAACCGAGGCTCGAACTCAAAACCTCTACTATATTCGGGAGAAACGCTAAAATGAAAATGGAAAATAATATAAAATTGTGAAATTAAGAATTAGATCGATTAAAATGCTGGTTTCTAATGAGGTCCCGGTGGCTCAATCGGCAAAAGCGTCACTCCCGGATAGAGTAGAGGTTTCGAGTTCGAGTCTCAGTCGCGACCTTTGTTTTTGCGGTTTAATATGTATGTTAAAGATTATTGATATTATTTCACTAATAATAATTGTTTTTTTTTTACTCACTTTTTGATTTACGTTCCTAAAAAATATGAATTTAATATTTCAGTTTTCTTATTTGCTCTAAAACTGACCGAAATGATTTTCTGAAAAGACGAGATTGAAAATTCTCTCTGTAGAGCTTAGCGTCGTAATTCAGCAGCAGTTCACTCCAAGCTTTACGTCATGCTTTGAGGAAAGCTTTATAAGTCGGTTCATTTTACAGAGTAAAGGTGGATGGGTGTCTTATTAATCTTATTTGTTAAGTGTGTTCAAACTAAAAGTGTTATTAAACACCTATAAAAGGAGCTAAGAAATTGATCTTATTTAGTTCCCGAAGAACTTTAAATGCTAATATAATTTCAGACTAGACGGTAAAATCTATTTGTAGGGCTTTCGTTCATTTTCTTAAGAAATGTAGCGGGTACTGCCTAATGACTCTCGGTACAAGAATAAACAACTAGCTGTAAGCTCGGTGGGGTTTGAAGTAGCTAGCTAAATCTCTTAATTAGCTTGTCTCCGTGGAGATTATGGGAATCCTAACACGGACTATTTTGAATTCGCGCATACCCTCAGATATTGATTTCCTTTATCTGAACGAATTATTTTAGTTATGCTACAAATGGTGTGTGAAAACATACCATTTTACGCACTTTATCCACATGTAGCATATCGCATTCCAAGTTAAGCAAAAAACTTTCACAAATCGGAATCGACGGAACAGTTCTATCATGGTTTAAAAGTTATCTCAAAGATAGAAACCAATATGTCAAAATCAATAATTCTTTAAGTGAACCCAAAACCACATCATTTGGTATACCACAAGGAACAGTCATCGGTCCTATCCTCTTCATTATTTATGTTAACAAAATGTTCAGCCTCCCCATAGCTGGTAGCATAATATCTTATGCAGATGACACAGTACTCATCACAAAAGGAAAGTCATGGGAGGAAACAATGATGAGAGCAAACACCAACATAAATATATTAAAATCATGGCTCGACCAAAACTGTTTGTCACTAAATACTGAAAAACATATTTCATCCCATTCTCTATAAAAGATAAAAGTACCCATTACAATATAATTATTAAAATTCATTCATCAGAATGTGAGAATAGAAAAGAATGCAACGATATAAATTGTTTACGCATAACAGGCAAAAATAATTATTAAAATATCGCCCGGTGTTATAGTTGACAAAATTTTTAAATGGAACGAACAAGTCGAAATACAGTTACGAGACTAAGAAAACCTATATATATATTTATCAGATTGAAACATCTTATCATTAAATATGATCAAAACCATATATTTCTCACTTGCTCAATCTATTCTCAATATGGTATTATCGGATGGGGAGGGACCTTCAAAACCAACCTCTCGCCTGTAGAAAAAGCACAAAGATTAATTATTAAAGTTATACTACGCAAACCATCGTTCTTTCCTACTATGGAACTGTTTAACAAATTTAAAGTCCTTAGTTTAAATAATATTTTCAAAAAGAATGCGTTGTTATAAACCCACAAAGACCATTTCAATTCAACAATTTCCACCAAAATTAGTGTCCGACCAAGATCAATTGGCAACATAGAAATCCCTAGTTTTAAAACGAGTGCCTCACAACACCATTACTCTTATCAAGGTATCAAATTTTCAATGCTCTCCGTTGAAAATTAAATTGGAAAAAAATTATGTAACTTTTTAAATCAAATATCAAAAAAAATATTGGAAAACTCCACCAGTAAACACGTTTTCTAAATAATTAAAAATTAAAATATATATATTTTTTTATATTTATATATATATATATAATAATGACAATAATTTAAAAAAAAATAAAAAAATTAATTTTAGACACAACCTCAAAATTTCATTAATCTTTTTTCGAAAATGAACCGAACTCTCTATTTGTACATTTATTGATTTAAATTGTTTTTGTATAATTTTGTGATCTACCTTCATGTACAGTATTTACAACATGATAACGTTGCTCCCCCAACCCAAACACGAGAATTGATTTCGCTCCTGGGCTGGGTATTCTTGTTAAAAATGTATACATATCTGTAATAGTTTAAAGAACATTATATACTGTTTATTTTATATAAATAAAAATTATTAAAAAAAAAAAAAAATGTATCTAAATATGTGGGTAGTAGCTTTACACTAGCAGTTATCAGCTAGCAGTCCACGATGTAGTGCTTATACCAACCCTGATGTATGGCAGTGAGGCATGGAACTGGCAGATGAAGTGGCAGATGAATGCTCTGGAAATAAGATCCCTGAGACTGCATAAAACCATATATGACAGTATTAAAAATGTGGATATTTGAAAAGAATGCAAGGCTGATGTAGGCGTAATGATTAGAATCAAGAAAGGGACGCTTAGATGGTTTGGGCATGTAGAGCGAAGAAAGGAATGTGAAAATAATATATGATGCGAAAGTAGTGAATGGAAGAAGAGGTGGAGGACGCCCGAGGAACACATAAGACACTCTTCAAGTGAAGAGTCAGAATAACAGAAGAGTGTGTATGAGACGATGTATGAATGTGAGTCAAGACAGATTTGTATGGCAGCCGTTCTCTCTGCTTACCCCTGCAGTGAAATGGCGTGATGGTTAGTTTGCACTTGCACTTTGCACCCCGGCGTCGCTCGAAATTTCGACATAAAATTATGTTTTTTTTTAAATACGTGTCTTGTCTTATTTTTTATGGTGAGTGTATCACATTTTAAAAAATGCTTCCAATCAGGTGGCAGATGAAGTTGCTAACTTTTGAGAGTTGCCATGGCCTAAAAGTCCCATACAGAACCCATATTATAGAACCCATAATTCAAGTTGACGGCCTCCGTGGTCGAGTGGTGAGATGCTCGACCACTAATCCAGAGATTGCGGGTTCGAACTCGGCGTGCGCAAATATTTTTTTATTATATTAATATGTGTAATAACACATTTCATTAATATAAAATAATAATAAAGTATATTTGTGGCACGTTCCAGAGTGATAAATGCGTAAGTGGTAAGTATCGCCCTGGTGAAAAACTACCACTCAGAATCGAAATGTTGCTTTATTTGGCTTTAGCCGTATTTGGTGACCAGATCTGAATAGCCAGGTACTTTCCAACCTTTCTCTACCCCATTTGATCCCCCTCTTCATTACATTCAGCCTCACGATATACCCCAATTAAGGCTGCCATACTCCCAGTGGCTCTAGACGGTTGGGAGCAGTTAGGACTGCTGTATTCATTATAAAAATAAAATTAAATGAAAACAGATGTTGGCTATATATGTACATAACATACATACACGGTTAGATGACCTCCGTGGCCGAGCAGTTAAGATCTTCAGTTACGAATCCGTAAGTCGCGGAATCGAATTCCGGCGTGGGTAAATAAATACTATTTAACTAATTCGTGTTATTTTTAGACTTGCTTTGGACGTGTTTTGACCAGATCTGAAGAGCCAAGTACTTTCCACCTTCCTCTTTCCCATCTCCTTTTTCTTCCCACTCCTTCAACGGTACAACACACCTTAATTAGGTTAGGTAAGCTGTAATACTACTGGCTACGGAGAGTTGGAAGCAGGTGGGACTTACCATAAAAAAACTTGTGTGGTATTGACTATAAAAAAACTATATTTCAACTGATCTATACACCTAAATATGCTGTTGGAGACGCTGCTGTAAATATTAGGTACAAAAAACTGCGGATAGAAAAAAATTATCGCTTGTTCGCTGGTTCCTATTTGATAAAAATCGATAAATCGCTTCGTACATTCCTTTTCTTGATAAGTTGTCGTTTGATAATAGTTTTTACATATTGCTTCTACGTACAATTGACGGAGGTACAGATAAAGTATTGATTTCAATTCATAAATATATAAATTACGAACTCGAATGTACATAATGTAACTAACTTTATTTTCGTAATAACTTTGTGAAAAAACTATTTTATTTTAATGCATGTGTATTTTTATTTGTTACTATTTAAATGTCAATTATTTGTGGATTTTTCATTCATGGTATACTTAGCTCACGTGTCTGCCTATACCTACTGATTGAGATCATAAATCTTTTATTCCAAATTTTAAAGCATTAAATATAATTATCCACATTAATATAAATCGACAAGTGTCAGCGATGAAAGATCTGTACATGGATTATTTAAAATTATTTTCAAATAAACCGTTTCCTGTGGTTTTAAAAAATCTATTTGAGAGCAGAAGTTTATTACCTCTATTTTTTTTGTAAACTGCAACACATATTAGATAATGTGGGACATAATTATTCAAACTTTCATATCATTACCTTTCTTTTCCGGTTTCGAGCATGTTTTATTCAATTTCGACTAGACCAAAGACTATTTTTTTATTTATTGAAATTTTTTTATTTGCTAGCATAAATTGATGTATGGATGTTCAGATTTTTTATTTAACCTTGGCGAATTTCTGTCTTTTAACCGTATTGATTATATTAAATTGACAAAAAAACATTTATTTTATTTTGTATATTTTTCATAACATGCCATCAGTAATTATTCGTAATCACACACACTCAAAAAAATAAAAACCAAAAAATTTAAAAAAGTATATTTTTAAGTCCCGATGAAGATTCAGCAGAATCGAAACTAGTTGACTTATACAAAAATAAAGTGGATTTAAACAACGTGTGTTTTTTTGTTTAATTAATAAATTAAAAACCAATATATAAAATAAAATATCTGTGAGCGCAAGGAAGAACGGAATAAGTGATGTTTAGGAGGGCCAAAACAAAATTTAGAAATTTCAATTTTTGTACGTAATCATGTCATATGTCACATGCTTTTTCAAATAATAATAGTACATTATTATATTTTCTAACACATCTCATTTTTTCTTGATAGATATGTATCTAAAGAACAATTCTGCATATTCAACTCAAAACTTGTTTTTTTTTTACTCATTCCGTTCTTCCTTGCGCACCCAGATATGTTTTTTTTTCTAGATTAAAAAAGAAATTATATTAATAATATACTCAGTACGTAATCACGTAATAAGCGCTAAACAAATACAAATACATATCTACCTTTTTGTTGTTTTCAGTGGAACCTTTAAAGGATTATAGCTCGGGATCGAAACAGAATGGCAGGTTTTAAAACAGTCACGTCTACCTAAAAATCTGCAATTAAACGTTAATATATAAAGCAAAAAAAAACTTTTAAAAAATTAAGTTAGACTATAAAATAGATGTGTAATAATCTTTCAATTACGTAGTGCCTAATGCTCTCGTAATTTGAGAAATACATCAATCAAAAACACCTTCCACCATTTCATCGATGGCTTAAAAAATCGTGTATTCTACTTCTTTAGATATTAAAGCCTTAATTTACAACGTTGATGACTTAGGTTCCGTCATACTGGGGCACGTGTTAGGTACTACTTCATCGCAAACGATTTTGTTACAGGTGCGGGGATTCGGGTTGTGTAATAATTCGTTAACATTTAATAATTTTCAATTCAATAAAAAAGGTACACTCATATTGTGTGTCAGTTCACAATTAGCCTTGACGCGCAGATCAAATGATAAGTTACCTTACAGCAATTGAGCACCCATATTATAAAACAAAAAATAAAATTTAAGATACCTTACTCCATCTGGTGGAGCAGTGGTTCGCAACCGATGTTCTTTGGAACACTAGTGTTTATTTATTTATAAACTAACGGATTAAAGTTCAATTACAAAAAAAAAAACATAACACGAAATGGGAAAAAAGAGCAACAGAGAAAGAACAGTTCAACAAATTTCAGTTAGAGAAGTTCACTTTGTGGTTTGTCATATTCAATAAAAATGGAATAATAACTTTGAAACATAGATTTTTGATGATGTTTCTACATTCCTGATTTTTTTAAATAATGAATTCTTGTTCATTCTTCCTAATTATTTCGTTAAAATTTATAGTGGGTTGTTTTATAAACAAAACACTTCGTTGTAAACATTTAAAGTTGGTACAGGAATTAATATAGCACATACTTTTGTAGAAAGCAATCACTTTGTGGTTTGACATATTTAAATAAATTAAAAAATAATTTTGTATAAGACCACGGATTTTTTTTATGACCGACCGGTTTCGCTTAGCCTGAGCATCATTAGGGTACAAAATTAAAAAAAACTCAAATAAAATTTATCATTATTCTTTAATCGTCTTCTTGGTTGAGGTTTTGTCTCTTTCAATTCATATTATCTGTCTCTTTCTCTATGTTTTTTTGTTATAATTGAACTATTATTCTATTATTTTCTCATTGTTCTGTTATTATATAATATATATTTTATTCTCCCTCTGTATGTATATATAACAGCACACTTCGTATTTTTTAAAGTTTCATTTTATACCCTGATGATGCTTAGGCTAAGCGAAACCATTCGTTATAAAAATTAAAATTAAATCTGTGGTCTTATACAAAGCAATTACTTCATTTTCATTAAATAAGAACAATTGTTTACCTTGTCAGCGAATCGCATTCTAAAAAAACGCTATCTGCGTTAAATCCTCAGAAATTTCGGGTTTTCGTCTAAACTTAATACCCAACACACAATGCACAATACATCTACAAGGGCACTGAAAACTCTGTAACGGCTTACAACATCACATTTTAATAATTGCATTGTTATATTCATCGCGTATCAGTCGGGTAAATACAGAGTGTCGCATGTAGCTGCAACGTATTACCTACATTATGCAAGTTGTAAACACAATCATTTGATGTTTTCACTCAAAAATTATACGATTTGTATTGTTAGATGGCGGATTTTCCCAAATATTTTTTTTCTCTTCGAACAAATACATAAATATTTAAATAATATATTTTTTTTTTATGAATACCGCACAAGAGTCTCAACTGCTCCCAACCGTCTAAAGCCAGTGAGACTATGGCATCCCAAAATAAAGTATGTTGTGAGGCTGAAGGTAGTGGGGAGGGGAAGGAGATAGGGAAGAGGAAGGTTGAAAAGTACCTGGCTATTCAGATCTGGTCACCAAACAACGCTAATAAAGCCATTTCAAGCAACGTTTCGATTCTGAATGGTAGTCTTTCACCAGGGCGATACTTAGAGTATCTACCACTCAGGAACGTGCCGCAAATATACTTTTTATTATTTTTGTATGAATTAAATGTGTTATGACACATATTAATCAAATAAAAGTTATTGGCGCACGCCGGGCTTAAACCCGCGACCTTTGAATTTGTAGTCAAGCGTCTTACCACTCGACTATGGAGGCCGTTATAATAATCAACAACACAAATATGAAACAGAAAAAGCCAGAAAATAAAAAGACAATGGTCACAACTGAGACTCGTACTCGGATCCTATACTCTATCCGGGAGTAGTGGATCCGAGTCTGAGTATCGGTTGTTACCATTGTCTTTTTATTTTCTGGCTTTTTCTATCACATATTTGTGTTGTTGATTCTTGATATTATTTAAATATTTTTAAAACTAAGCATTAATGCTGTAAAGATAATTCTTATATTACATAAATATATATATATTTTTAAATTCAGGTTTTTAACGTTAGTAATTATAAAAAAATTAAAAATCTGAAAAGAACTATAAGGCTAGCAATATTACATTATACGACCAAACAGCAAAAGCTGACTGGAATAGATTTTATTTGAATAAGATAAGTATTTTGATTTACACAGTTTAAAAAAAAAGCGTAAAGATATTTTTTTCCTTATTTTCTTAAATATAGATAGAATTAATACAGTAAGCACAGACATAAAAGACTGTAAGCCGTCTTCTGCCACGTTCGATAGAAAAATTTCTCATACATACAAAAGTTTGTAATTTTCTTCCGATTACGGTCCTTCACAATTTACTCACTATGTTCCTTTTGATGTGTGTGTGCTAGTATTAATTATTGCACATTATTTAAAATAAATAAATTATAATGACTTTAGTGGTTTATAATAATAATGTTTTCTTATTATTAAAAGTGTTCCGCGTCTTCAAAAAGGTCTCGAACCGCTGATGAGGATTGTGAACCCATGATGTACGAGTATATCTATGCAACTATCTCCCAGCGAAATTGAGTTAATGATATCATGATTCGGATGAAAGTACTTCGGCGTCGCATCGCTATTGAGGCCGTTTTTTACGACGGTTGTTATAACGTAGTTGATGACTTGACCTCTTTACACGTGTTTTACGTTTTGCAGAGTTAGAACATACATACCTGTACATGGTGCAAAGAAGCAGTGGTGTTATCAAAGGTTTCCGGAAACCAACTTTGAAAACTTAACAACAAAATATGTTATCCTGTTCATTACAAATGTTTTAAAAAATAAGACAATAAATAAGGCGAAACAAAGTTCATGAAATCATTTGTAACTATAATTACATTTAGGCCTTTCCATTAATGTTTGAATATTGCTTGTTACTCGTTCACGCTCATGCGTCACATGTTGCACGGAGACTGACTTAATTATTTTTATTTCTTGAAACGAAAATCGCAGGAACTGATTCCTCGTCTCTAAAAGACCCCGGTTTCTCTCCAAATATTTCATTTCAGGGGGGAGGTTTCTGGTCAAGAACAACTGGATTCGCTCATATAACAGTACTCCCTGGTTTTCTCATTTTCATTTTACCATATTTAGGAATATCGACCATCTTTAATCTTGAGGTAAAAACATCCCTTGTTGTTTTAATAACCCTGAAATAACTTGTACTTTCATTTAGGTATTTATACACAGCCATATGATACATGTATGATTCTTACGACCCGATGAGAACTCTACTAAGCGTTATTCTTAAACAATGTAGGTTTGTTAAGACTCAATGTCAACATATGATTTATGTATACATTAAAAAAATTTATTGCATATACATGCAGTACTGCCCCTGAAAACTCCGTTACAATCTCTCTTTTTGTTGCACGCGTCGTTTATGAGAAAGGAGGAGATGTGACAACGAAGCTATCAGTGGTTTGACCTTAGTTCATAGATGAATAATGTAACAGTACTTACTTGTTTGAACAATATGTTTTTTGTGACTTCAGTACCTTTGTATTTGAAGATATTTTGTTGGAAAGCCATAAATTGGATGATTCCACTGATCTCACACACATGAGATACGTATAGAAGTCAAATATTTGTGGGATACGTGGAGACTCACACTACCCACCGGCAAGTTCACGGCGTCAGCTTTCAATTAGCACCCTTAAAGTGAGGGGGTATCACTGTGAAGGGCCTTCGGGGGGTGTTTAATCACGGGCATATCTCGCTGGATCCCAACTCCGATGGAGATAAGACATGACTGAGACTTGATATGCCATCCTACTTCTATCTTGTCTGCTGAATAAATGTGTCCAATAAATCGACGGGAATTTCCGCCAGGTTTCCGTTAATTATGGGCTTGTGTGTTTATGGATAGTTCACTTACATCATTGTGGAGCTTGGTATAAGCTCATGTATTTATATTAAACCCTTTGAGACCCTTATTAATTCATGCGAGTTTAACAACGATGATGTTTCTACTTCCCTGATATTACGGTGTTCATATTCTCCATAAAAACGGTCGTGGCAACAGATGAAATAATTTAGAAGCACTAAAAATAAAGATCCCACTATAATTAATAGTCCTATTTTTAATAATCAAATAAATTTTTCCAGTAGTCCAATATTGGGTATATTTCCCGTAAACTCATAAAATTTCTCATAATTCTTTTAATACGTTCTCAGTTGACATTTTGCCTCTTTTATTTCATATTATCTGTCTCTTTCTCTCTGTTCCTTTGTTATGATTAAAGTGTTTTTCTTTTGTTTTCTTACTGTAATTATTTTTTTAAATACTGTGTTCTCTCTCTGTATGTATGATAATATATAACCACACTCCATGTATTTTGTTGAGTTTAATTTTGTACCCTAATGATGCTAAGGCCAAGCGAAACCGGTCGGTCATAAAAAATATAATTTCTTTTACAAAGTATTTTTTTCATTTTTGTTGAGTAAATTCTTGTTTATTCTTCCTTATTCTTTCGTTAATAGTTATGGTGTGTTGTTTAATGAACAAAACACTGCATTGTGAACATATGAAGTTGGCACAGGAAATATATTATACGTATTACATTATGTGTCCGAATGAGAAAAGATGGTTTAAATGGGTTGAAAAATCGGAAGATGTTTTGAATATGTTATATATACTTCACAGGTATCTCTTATAAGAAAAAAATAGATGAGTTTTATTTTTTTATCAGCAATATTACACAATACAATAATTTTCTTTGTGAGTACGTAAGTCCGGACGAGTGTGAACTTTTCAATTTGCAACTGATGTTAATTGAAATTATCAAATTTTTCAAAAAACATTTCAAATCCCTACTTACTTAATGAAGTACCTCCCTATAATGCATTTGTCCAAAAATATTGCATATTTGAAAGGGCTAGATAAAAGCAAGTTTTTTTTTTCTTGGTAAATCAAGTTACATCACGTGATTTTCCACGGTCAAAATTATGATTTTTTTTCAAAATTATTTTTATTATTTTATATTAGTTACTTTGTACATTTAAGTTTGCAAGTATCTAATTATTTCATTTACTTTTTGACTAATAATATTTTAACTTAAACACTGCTTATTATTTTAGTTTACATGTATTTTAAATAATTTTTACAGGCTTTTTTTAATTTATTGATAGGCATAATTTTGATGGTTTCCGGCAGCGCATTATACGATTTCATTCCTTTATATAGTGAGCTGTTTTAAATAAATAATGTAGGTTAATGTATTAAATAATGTAGGTTGTGACATAGTTTTGAAATTTCCGAGGGTGGTACACTGTACACTTAATATCTCTATTTGATAGATGCATGTCTTTTTTTTCTTTTAATATTATCAATCTTCATATTCAGGTAATATCTAAGAAAGTACCTTTATCGTTATTAATTTATTTTAGCCTCGAGGTTTTCTTTGAATTATTTAACCTCTAAGAAAGCATTCCCCGGTACATTATTGTAGACAAGTGAAAAATGTTTATAGATACGGTAAATAAATTTGCACGACTAATTGAATTCACTACGAAGTTGTAAGGTCTTCGAACGTTACAAAAAAGTCATAAATCTTATTGAATTGAAAACAAAACATCGATGATGATTTTCATGGCCTCGATGTCATCAAGATAAACTATAGAAATATTCGTCAACAAAGTTTAAAATCTTCACTCCTACGGCAATGGGCCGTAAGTCGTTAATAATAATTAACTCAAGGATTAGCGATGATTTCAGAATAAACAATGGCATTAATTAATCAAACAAATTACGACACGGAAGGGTCAGGAATATAGGAACTCTTCAAAATTTTATCGCTTATTGACATTAACAAGAATACTTGAAATCTATCAATTCGTAGAATAAATTAAAATTGT
>JAGWCC010001115.1:0-77401 GCA_022651775.1 Drusus annulatus
TCATTAGACATAGCAACAAAAAAACCGCTGATACCAGCTCTCAGCTGCAGGACTTTATCACGCAATGTACTCTAGATTTTTCCAACTCAATTTAGATCAGAGAAGTACCTGAGCATTGAGGACTGCTTAGGAACTAGTAAAACCGTAAATATATTTTTTAAATCCAATGTTATTGCGCTATACCGTACAAGCGCTTTACAGAAGGCCGAGAAGATGTTAATGACGATGATCGTCCTGGAGTTGCGGAAAAACAAATCATGGATTTTATTCTTTGATCCATTTTTTTCAAAAGTAAAAAAAATCGAAAAACACACAAAAACGTGACTAACCTTTCCAGTTGTCAAAAACAAACCACTAATCCAAAATGGCTGATAATGCTAACATATGATAAACATACGTGTAACAATATAACAAAAAAAAAACGATAATCGAATGTACACAGCCCGCGAAAATTCAAAATTCACCTTTTCTTTTGAACAGGCTATGTATGTCCACCAATATTCTGAAAAGCGATTTTGAGATAACGTTGTTTTCAGTCACATGATTATTGTTCGATTATCAAATATCAAATTAACATTCGAGAAAAATTCTGCGGGTCTTGAGATCGGCGACTCAAAACGTTGATTTTTTCAAAAGTCGCGTGGTTTATGAGATCGTTTGTTTTACGAGAACCGCTTGTAACACTGCCTCCCAGAAACAATGGCCCATTCTAAAATGTCAAACAACGCGCAAGTTTATTATGTTTTCAATAATAACACGTTCTTTAATATTTCTGCGGTGGTTTTTTAATTTTTACAGAACAATACAACTCTTGTACTCAGCGATTGTTATATCTGTTACAATGCGTTTTTATTTTCAAATTATAGTTGGTCAGTACCGTCTTAATAAATATATATGTGTGCGCAAAGAAGAACGGAATGAGTCAAATAATCAAGTTTTGAGTTATTTTTTAGATACGCATCTTTTGAACAGGCCTCGTTTATAAATACATTTGTCAGATAATAAACTCGTATTTCAATAAATAAATAATATTTAAAAAATAATGCTAGGATATTGTAGATTACAAATCAACAGCGCTTCACTGCACTGGCACTAATTACCTGAATTTGACGATATGGCGTTAAGAATAGCAAGAAGTTTATTTTAGCGTTAATCGAAAAACTTAGATATATTTAGTGATTCCAAATAGTAAATAAATTAAAAGCCAAAGGGTAAATTAAAATAAAAACCCGCCAACAAATGAATTGAATACACAAATAGTAAATATATGTATGTTAAAAACCGAGTAATGCTAAAATCTTTACTATAAATCCCCGTAATTGTATTTTATATCGATGATCAGCATTGGTAATGACTGTAATAGGACTAATGAGTAATTACATTCAGTTGACCGCCTGCACGAAGAATTTCATATTTATTACTGTTTACAAAACTGTCGTTTCCCAACCAAATTAGAGATACATAGATTGTTTTATCCCCCGGCCTGCAGGACTAACTTGCCAATGGTCATGCCGGTGGGGAGGGCACTCTTGCTGTTGAATCGAATCGCTTCGGATATCGATATTTTTTGCATCAGCGAAACTGTATTTAAACAGCAAGTTTTATTGCTGCTTGCTTAACTTGTATTTACCATATATCTATTCTGTTTAGTTATAAAATCTTGTCTTATATTGTATATTATATGCAGTGTACTCTGTTTTTTGTTTACTCTATATATTTTTTTGTACATATCTTTAATAAGGCCTTAAAATTTTATTTTGTAATGTTATTAAAATGAATAAAGAAATTGAATTGAAATTGAATTGAATACTGTCTGCTTGCAGATGAATTATCAATTATTAGGTACCATTACTACCACCCGTTTATCGGATCTGACGTCATTGCGCCCAAGGGATAAACAATGTCAATCCCAATCATAAAACCTTAGATTTAATCCAACAAGTATGCGGAAATACTTCGTGATTGCTCCTAGCCAAAGACGATAATCTATTATTTATTTGGAAACTGCACAAACTATTGTCACTCTCAGGCAGAAAGTAAATAATACACGGCACTCGTGCACGTATTTTCATGATAACCACTATTTGCACTGCAAAGTAAATAAGAGGTTTAAGTTTTCACAAAATAGCTAACGATAATATGTAAATTGTCCTCGTCCACGTGCCGAGATTAGGGCTATGAAACGAAAAGGTTGCCGGAACATTTTCCAGCAAATATGTAGCGTAAAATAAAAGTCATCTTATCAATACAGGGATCTGCACAGCGCGGCATTTAATCCAACCTACGGAGGAGACGAGAAAGAAAATGGACGTCGGAAAGGCATGCTGGTGAAGTTATTGTGATTTGGGGTGGAGGGTAATTTTTAATTTACTATTCGAATAAAAAGAGTTAGAGATACACATTTTTCTATTCATTATTTATAATTTTGAAACTGTTAATTCGTGGTGGAACTCCATTTTAATGATTTTATTAATACCAAATTTTTAACTTTATTCCACTTTTTTATTTAAGACCTTTCACCTTATGACGGGCATCTTCAGACGTTTCTATTCATGTTTTGTCGGAACAGTAATAAACCGCCACAGTTACATTATTTTCCGGTAATGGTTTGAATTTAATGTAAACCATTTTTTAGTAATAAGTATAACATTATGCAGCTAGCGTTCTTAGGCCGGGTCGAGTCTTTGGGCCGTTGTTTAGGTTTATTTTTAGCCAAAACTTGATATTTAAAACTCCGTTCTCACATTTAAAACATTTCAAAATAATATTTGTTATACTTGGAACGCAGTTCAAAGCATGAAGATCAAATCTAATTTCATTTCCATTCTATGAATCAACGTAACTGGTTGCTTCCAATTGAACGAGTGTTTATTAATATTTATTACCTAGTCGACTGACGATAATATTTTATCAATATTTACTTTCATTCATCAGTATTAAATAATATCACTTAGAACTACAATTTCCAAGTACATGTTTGTTTTGAATACACTCATAAATGTAGGAAAATTATAGGGGGATATTTTCTGATGTAAATGAAGTACGGTTGAAGAAGCTGTAGGTGGAAGAGCTGATATTACTATTGGGTTTATCAGTCGGTGTTTAAACATCTCAAGTGTACACGCTTGCAGCTAGTGCAGGCAACGGCTTCCTCAGAGGGAAAGGCATGGATAAATATTCTAGAAATGCATTATTTCTTTGGACCCCTTATCTCTACCAGGCGGGTAAGGAGCCAAAACACACTTTTAATGGTTCTCTCTAATCCAATCTCGTTACATTTCTAGCTAAGAATAATATTTGAGATGTGATTTTCTGAAATATTTTTGTTTCTCCTTCTTATTTTTTTTACAATAGCATAGTGTACCTCGATCCAGATATATTTGAAAAGAGTATCTTTAAAAGCATAGGTAAATAAAAACATTATAAATCTGCCCATAACAAATGGCTTAGGTTGTATCTCAGTAACTGGGTTAAAATTCGCATGTAAAATTTTCAAATCATGTACAACAATGACGTGTTAATTTTGTAAGAGTTATATATGACAATTAATTAGTCAAACCCTAGACATAGATTAAAAATAAAAATTCCTCCCCACTCAAAATTTGCTTTAGCAGCTGTATACCTATTGGTTTGGTATGCAAACATTCTGAGGTGTGTTGAAAAATATTTACCCTAGACGAAGGCAGTATTCTAGTATTAAGTGTCTAGTTAAATATTAGTATTCGCATGCAGTATTCTTACACGGTCAGCTTAGAAAATTAACTTGAAAGAAGAGTTTTCCATACTGACGTCTCAAAACCGATAAAATTAAATATAATGCATTATACGAGAGTGCTAAAACGTTTAAAAATCCATTGAGTTAGAACATCTATTCGTTGGAAATTACGGGAACGACCTGGGTCAGGTATGATAAGGCTGCTTAGAGAGATTTTTTGTAATATTGCACTCAAGAATGATAGGCGGTAAATGCAATGCGCATTTGATAACCATATAATTGACGATCAGCGCCATTTTCAATCTTTCTCATTTCAATGGTCCCCGTTCAACACCGATTCTCGACCCGTTTCAGTTTTTGAACAAATCAAATCATGCCTGATAGCTAATCACAACTAAAAATACTTAGGGTTAAAAGGGAATCATTCAAATGTCAATAATTCTAAATGGCGCTGTTTGTCGATTTGATGATAATCTGTTTGGTCCAACCCAACCCAGTTACGTTATAAAATTTTACTTGTTAGGCTGTCTTTCAGAAGGTGAATTGACTCTCTGCACAGCGTAATTTATACGCAATGAGATTCGACCAAGATGAGAATTCAGACAAGACAGTTATAAGATTTGGTTCGGTTGTTAATTGTTTTGGTACGATGGCAAATCCGACAGTTTAGATTATATTATAGATAGTTCGGTTTTTGACTGTTCTGATACAATTTCTATTTCCCTGCGCAAAAAATATCATGTTTCAGCCGTTTAGATATTAGTTATATCGGTGTTATTTGAAATTCGCCAAAAGTAGGCGGCTAAGCGAATCGAATTAATATTCTTCATAGCAGTCTCTTATCTTCGCTAAACTCGTTAGTGCCCTATTCGCTCGCCAGTCCACATTGACGCCAAATGCATAGTGCGAATGCATTCCCGCATGACGTATTGTTGCACTGAATGTGGGTTAATTTGGCCGGGCGCGCGGTTTCCGTTCAGAAATAAAGTGCAGCGCGTGCACCGCGCTGGCACGCGCCCAGACGAACTTGATGTCAGAAATAGATTTAGTAATATTATGGAGTTGGGTCCTACCCATAACACGGCACTTTTTGGTAGACGATATAATCCGACCAAATAAGGAACCATAATTATAAAATCTCTGTTAAGGTTGGCCTTTAGCTCTTTGCACAATTTACACCCCCGTAACTACACTGTATTCAGTAAAGGGGTGTTTTGAGTTAAGAATTATTGGTACATTAGTGTGTAATATCTAATTAACTAACCATCACGCCGTTTCCCCGCAGGGGTAAACAGAGACGACGGACCGCCATACAACTCTGTCTTGGCACACACTCCTTGCTTCATTCTCATTCATACATCGTCTCATACATACTCTTCTGTTATTCTGATTCTGCACATTACCCTATTCAAGTATTTGATTGACTTGATCGTGCCATGTCTTTCTCGGGCGTCCTCGACTTCTTCTTCCATTCACTTTCGCATCATATATTCTTTTCACACTCCTTTCTTCGTTCATTCGCTCTACATGCCCAAATCCTATTCATTACCCTCACATCAGCCTTGCATTCTTTCCGGATATCTACATTTTTAATACAGTCATACGTGGTTTTACCGCACATACGTCTCAAGGATCTGATTTCTACAGCATTCTATCTACTGTCATTCTTCTTCTGCCAGTTCCATGCCTCACTGCCATACATCAGGGTTGGTATAAGCACTCCATTGTGAACTGCTAGCTTCGCTTCTTCGGTCATTTTTTTTATTTGCGCCAACAGCGTTCAGTCCTCCATTAATGGAGTTTCCTGCATTCACCCTTCTTTCAATATCCTTATCAGCCTTTCCGTCTCTCGTAAACATACTTCCTAAATACACAAACTCATCCACTTGCTCCAAGTATTTATCATTCACAACTATATTGCACGCTGTTCTCGTAATCTCTCTTTCAAACACCATGACTTTGGACTTACTTACATTTAACATCAACTCATTTTGCATACATACTTGGTTCATACTCGACACGAGAAACTGTAGATCTTCCATACTGCCAGAAATTAACACCGCATCATCCGCATACAATAGGCAACATACTTTCAGATTGTTCATTTTGGCGCCCAAGCCCACACCTTTCAATTCTTGCATACAATTATCCATGTACAAATTGAACAACCACGGTGAGATTACACAGCCTTGGTTTACACCTTTTGTGATGTTAAACCACTTCGTAAAATCACCGTTTACTCTAACACATGCAACGCTTCCCTCGTACAAGTACACGATAATTAATAATAATGATAATATTTGGATAATTCGTATGGCGCCGTTTTTGTGAAAAATCACTGCAAGGGCGGTGTACAAATCTTAATTTTTAATTAATATTAATTCTTAGTTTATATAAATATACAGCAACATACTTACCTGGCAGGTCACTTCTGGCAGGACACAATCACCATATCATAATAACTTAAAATTTAGCTGATTCTTACATATATTTTTATTTTTATTTATTTTTTATTTTTATTTTTTCATTTTTAGGGCATGAGAGCAAATTTAAAATAAAGTATATCGGAGGTATTTTTCAATTTTTCGTAGTGAGGAACAGATAATGGTGATAATCTTCTTATGAATTTAAGTAAGGTTTAAATAGAAATTCTATTGGGCTTGGTAAATATTGCTTGTATAAGATTCGTGTCAACTCCATACATAGATAAAACCTTCCACAATGTGTTCCTATCAACTCGACCGCCTTTTGCAAATCAACAAAAGCACAGAAAAGTTTCTGGTTTTTCGCCAAAAACCTTTCTGTAAGCATGCGCAAAGAGAAAATTTGATCCATGCGCCTCCTTCTACTCATGAAAGCACCTTGGATGTCCCATATTTTTTCTTTTGTTTTCATTCTTACCCTTTCAATCAATATTCTACCATACAGCTTGCCAATTGAACTTAGTAGAGGCATGATCACAGCGCTTCTTTAACCTAATGGCATATAATCCTCCTCTAAACACCAGTTTAAAAGTTTGCACAACCATGTGAGAACTACACGGCTATTTCCTAATCAAGTATTCTGCAGCGAGATTGTCAACGGCTTTACCATTCTTCATGCATTTAATCGATATTTTTTATTTCATCCATGCTGATTTCAGCAACATTCACTTTATCATCGTTTATACCTGATTCGACACTGGGAACACTGTCACTCAGGGTGCTTTCAAAAACCTCTTCAATATATTTCATCCATTTTCCTTTATTTTTTCTCATTTGTTATCATTTTTTTATCTTTCGATTTTATAACTTTTACGCATCCGCTTTCTGGGCCGTTTCGGGACCTTTTGACCTCTTTACAAAACAATTTAATGTTTTCTTGGAAGTGATTTGTCATTTTGATTCCCTCTTCTACTTCCAGGCGTTTATTCGTTCTTTCACTCCAACACTTACTATTTTTTTTAGCATTCCTTCTATACTTCTTTCGCTCGATCCCTCTCTGCGCTAGAAGCACTGCCAGTTGCTATCAGGCATAGCCATGCTTTCTTCTTCTCTGAGATCAGTGCTTTAATCTCGTCATCCCACCATGCGTCGCCTTTCTTCCTACCTTGCGTGCTTATTCCGCATACCTCTCTAGCAGATTCGTATAGACTCACTTTTATATGGTTCCATGTTTCCTCTATGCTTAGACCATCCATTCACTTCTCATTCAATCTTATATCTATACAATTCTCATGCTCACTTATCACATTATCGTTTTGCAGTTTTTCTATTTTGAATCGTGTTAGAGTCGACACCGTTTTCACTTCAGTTCCCCAGCCGCGAAAGAGGTTTACTCTTTAAACTACCAAGAAGTGGTCAGTTTCAACCTCAGCTCCTCTGTAAACTCTCGTGTCTACGGTGTTGGCTCTCAACCTAGAGTCAATTACTACAAAATCGATAATAGACCTCTCATTTCCTCTTTCCCACGTATATTGGTGGATACCTTTATGACCGAAGAAAGTATTCGATACAAACAAGTTCCACTCTAAACATACTTTGAGTATTCTTTTACCGTTATAATTCGTTCTTTTATCCCCAAACATACCTAAAGCCGACTCAAACCCGTCTCGTCTAATTCTCGCCCACTCATTCAAGTCCCCCTGCCATAATAATCCTTTCATTCGTATTTTTAAGCCTTATTCCATCGATTACACCAGTCCATAAAGCATTTTTAACTTCGTCACATTCAGAATTGACAGAAGCATAACCAATAACAAGAAACACCCTTGTCAACCCGATTTTGAACCGGATCTACTTATTCTCACACTTACACATTAATACTGCAACATACATTCAGCCATTCTAGGAGACAGTAACGCTGCAACACCTTGACAGGCCCTCTCTGTTTCTGGTCGCCCGCACAAGATGTTGCACTGTACCGCTCTATTTTTTCATATTCTCTGTTAGACAGAGTACATCCAAACATTTAACTCTCATTGTATTAAATAATTCATTCATCTTCCTTTTCATTCCTCCTCTCACATTCCACGTGCCAACTCAACATTGTTCACGTTCCGTCCTCCTCTTTGCGCCACCAAAGGGTTGGCGGTGTGATGGATAGCGAACCTCATCGACATAATATATCATCGACGTGTAATATCAAGTAGTATATACGTTATAATAATTAGTTTATTTAATTTTGTCAAAAAGTGTATTTATTCTGTAAGCTCTAATGTTCAAAACAAATAAATAAAACTAAACTAATTACGTTTGATGCTATTATACCTTTGAAAACAACAACCAGTAAATACGCTAAATCTCAAACAAATATAGTTACCGCAATAAATAAACCTTAGGTTGAGTTGTTTCAAACTTTTGCCACATTGACATAGTGACAAGTCGTCGAATAGCGCCATTTTATGTTATTTTTACGTGTGATAGAGGCCTCCTCAACCTTTTTATTCATTTGTAATCAGCTGTCTAGTATAACGGTCATACTATCGGACCATCATAAATCAATAGCCGTTCGAAATTCACATACTCTGTTCTCCGTATTTCTCAGTTACACAGAACCCTGCAACATGAGCTAACACGCGTCAGATGTCGATGAAGATTTTCGCAGATACTGGTTCAAACGTTTTCTCTCGTGTCAAATTTGACTCATGTATACAATAAGTTACCTGTTTACTTAGGCAAAATTTTCGAACTTGGCGGAGATTGAAGAGTAACGATCAGCGTGGTGGGTTGGGGAAGTTATTATCCATTTTCGGAAGTTATTTATGTTTCCAAATAAATAAAAGATGGAAGAGGATTTTTTTGAGTTTAAAAGTTTTCTTGCAAAAAATACATAATTTATAAGTTCATGCTTTTTATCCACAATAGAAGTGTGTTATTTCGAACTTCAGTATTTTACTGTGTAAATAGCCAAATTATCTTACAATTTTAGTGCCACGTTTTAAACATAAGATTATAAATGTAAATAACAAAAAAAACATAATCAAATAAAATGCATCCACTACACCGCGAATACCGTTTATGTGGCAACATATTTTATCGTTTCTTTTTTTATATGTCAGGCCAACGCAACAAGTTACAGCTAGTAACGTTATTTCTATCGAGAGCTATGGAGACTTGAAAAATCCACGTCACTGTATACAAATAATACTTGACGATCATCAATAAGTAAAAAGCTTTCGATAAAATAATGTAGAAACTAGAGAAAATCTGGTAGTTAATTACGGAATGGAAGCCTCACGAGTCACAAGTCACAAAATGCAAATTCTCCGGAAATTAAAGGGTTCATCTGTTGTTTTTACATTGTTCTCCAAAGCAGGATCTAATTCCAGCTAATTTAATTACAGTCGACGTACATACGGCATACGACATTGTGTGGCAAAGGAGACTGTAGAACTACACAACAAGTGTTAATCCTAATACATAATAAAGTTCCATTGCATTGATAGGCAAACAAAGCAGCCACTCATTTACATACGATTAAAAGGTGTCAGGTGGAAATGTTTTGACTCAATACGTCTTAGCCACTGAATAGTTACTCCCTAGAAATGTGATGTATTCAGATTTTAGAGATTACTGATGTCGTTAATTGAAGACTTTTAGAATCCGAGGCTCACAAACAGCAAATGAGGACACCGCCTATACACTATAAATGGCCAAGAAAATTCAAAAGATTTTTTACGATTCCTCTACATGAGAGAGTTCGGTTTTTACTCGTGGCTGTTTCCAACATCGTTTATCTCGAGAATGTTGGGTATCAGCAGCCTCAGTTTGGGTAATCTTAGAGGAGGGATATAGCATCACTGCTTTTAGCACATAAACTCTTAAATGATGTATTATTAATACCTGACATTCTGGCAGAAATTGGATTCTATGTCCCTGATAATTACACGCGAGGCCGCCAACACAGGCTTCTGTTTCATCTCAGTTGCAGAACTAACGTACCAATGTAGCAATATACTTCCTTGAAACCTACTACTACTATTTACCATTTTTTGTGTTTTTTATCGCTTTTGTAATGTATTGGTGTAAAACTGTTTTTGCAAAATAAAATGAAATTAATAATCTGTTCAAAAAAGATTTTCGACATTTAGAAAAATCATATCCATTTTCACCCGTAGTAAGGCGAATTGACCTTACTTTGGGCACACCAGACATGCTCACAGGGCACTTTAATCGGCGTATATCTTCAGTGATCTGAGAAGCCAATTGGTCACACTGGATGCTACACTGGAGTGGATGACTTGGATGCATGCAATTCGACTTGTCTAGTCTGAACATGTCTTACTGATTATAATAATTTCCTGTCAGGAACGAGGCGCAAAGTGGCAGCAACTGGATGCGAGAATCTCTACTCTTTGTAGTAGTTTGTGGTGAATTTTATATCAATTCAAAGCCAATCATTGTTACATCCCTGTCAAAGCAACGCACGTTGTAGTTGGCTAACCTTTTGATTTAGCGAGGGAGATTACGTGAAAAAAATCCTATGAGATACGGTAAAAAATCGTATCGGTGACTGGGTAAAGATTTAAAACCATGCATAGTATCACGTGGGATCGTCCTTCAAAATTAAAATAAATGTGTAACTTAGCATTAAAAGCACTAGTGTCAACCACTAGTTTCGGACATAAAGGGCCTTCTTCAATGCAGTATTTAAAAAAAAGTTAGTCTTTGTACTTATATTAAAATAATTTAGTATCGCTATATTGCATCAGATAAATGCAGCCAGTTGCGGCTCGTCACTTTTTAGTTAGATAGAGTGCTATGATTGAAAAATACGAGGGTATTGATGTTTTTCTAGCCGAAAATGATGTTTATAAAAAAAAAACTGTTGAAAAATCTTCAAAATGTATTTGTTTTCTATAAAAATATCAATAATTTCGGTTTTTTTAATCCTAGCACTCTGCACACTAAAAAATCACGACCCGCCACTGAATGCAGCACTACGTTATTGCAAACTATACTATAAGCGAAATAAAACTAGGTTTTTGAACAACTGTGCAAATAATAAGATTTTATATGTTATTCACTATAGTCAATATTACTAATTCATGGCAACCCTCATATTGAGGTGGACTCGAGACTTTAGCTATATCTCGAAAACTCTGAGAGTAAGCAAGTGTGCAAAATCTACGAAATACTTTATTTTAAATTTGCTCTCATGCCCTTAAAATAACAAAAAATAATAAAAATATATTTACATATTTGTAAGAATCAGCTAAATTTTAAGTTATTATGATATGGTGATTGTGTCCTGCCAGAAGTGACCTGACAGGTAAGTATGTTGCTGTATATTTATATAAACTATGAAGTAGAAATTAAGATTTCTACAGCGCCCTTGAGGTGATTTTTCACAAAAAACCGCGCTGTACAAATTATCCAAATATTATTATTATTATTAATGTAAGCTGTTGTAACCTTTATATAATAAATTATTGGATGTTCTTGGGAGATTTGCTTCAGCTTAGAGACAAATTGGAACGATTGAGATTTTAACTGAGACTACTGATAAGTCTTCATTCTCTGCTTGTCAATCTTACTACTTAATCCAGTAATTATAGGTTTTCATTTGGATAAATTCAATAGTTTAGAAAGATTCAGTTATGTTCATAATTTTTTTTAATGGATTCGGACGCTAACAAACGCCGCCATCTCTTTTTGACGATTTCAGTTAATTTACTAGTAAATGTAAAAATAAAATCTTACGTAATACAATAATAAAGCGTGTAAAATATCTATCAGATTCAATTTTATTGTTCTAACGAAAGTAGTGTAGATCTGTTTTGTAACGTTCATTAAAAATTCAAACTGCCAGCAGCGCTTAAACAGAATACGAAAACTTCGTAAATATATTTTTGAGTTGTGACACCCACAACCTCCTGACTCACCAGGCCACGGAGACCAGCCATTATTGGTTACTGTGCTGTGTGTAATTTCCATAATAACTGTTTATTGGTTGCATTTTTGCAACTCCGTCTAGCCTCATATTCATAGCACAGTACTACTAGTAGGTGACATTTATGGTTACTCCACAAACACAAGAATGAGTAAGACGGTACTAAATTAGATTTAACTATATTCTACATTGTATGTATTCATGACAAGATAAAAGTACAATCCTTAATACCTACAAATTAAAAAGCCTCTCTGTAAAATAATTTGTTCGGACTTTAATAAGTTACGGGAAACCGCAGTACGGAAATTTTAAGTGTCTATGAAAAAGTAATGGCCCATTTTGCTTTATGTTGCGCTCTATAATGTTCGTAGGTATCTCTCCTAAAGACGAGTCTTCAGGTTATTAAAGCTGATAGCCAATAAGCTCATCTCCTTTCAAAGTTGCGCCTATCTCCCACAGCAATAGCATTCAGAAGATTGGCCTATGCGCTATGTTCATTAATGACCCAATATCCAGTGGTGTGTACAGAGTTTTGGATCAGGGTAGGCAGTAGAATAAACGGCGGATTGATTGATATTAATGATGGGTACCAACAAATGTCACTGATTGCTATTGCATTTGTTCTGTAAAAGTACTGCAGTCAAATAATCTACTCTGACGATGGCGGCGTTTGGGCATGTGTAGTTGACTGCTTTTGACACGTTATACTAAAATGGTCGGTGAGGCACTCGTGGTTGTGCGATCCTTAGAAGTAACACTATTTTTTTAGCATTAAATAATCTGATTTTATCTCACCGCTGAGGTTTAATTTTTAACAGTATTTGAAATATGCGAAACAATTAGAAATATATTATTAAGACGGTCTTTTTTCAATTAAAAAAAAAAATTACAAACATTACTGCTTACGTAATTAACTATCAGTAGTATGAAACTATAGAACTATAGTATAAAGATATCAAGACACATATTAACGAGATTATTATGTCTCGGACAAAACGGAATCAATACAAAAATACCTTTTTGACTGCCGCAAGGTTTTGTTTTTGTGTATAGACATATGAGAAACTTCTATGACAAAATAAAAATATTGCTCCAGTTCCAAAGAGAATTTCAACAAACTAGTATAACCACTCGACACCGGACTACATTATGACACGTTTTTCATTTTTTTTTCCTCGTGGATTATAATGACTGGCCATTTTGACCAATGTTTGTGTAAGTTCCGTCACCAATTTTTAACTTCTTTGCGATATTTCAATAAATGGACTATTCCCAGCAAATATTGTACACAGCAATCATTACTGACATTATTATTTGTTTAAAAAAAATGATTAGGTAATCTTCAGATACTATCCTGTCTGTTTACTGAAGAAATAACTATTTATAAATAGAACATATATACTTTGTTTTTAACCACTTTTTTATTTAATATTTTGTCTACCGGTTTCGGAAGTACTCTTCCATCATCAGGACAATATTAAATTAATCTTTAGATAATAACTTCATCTCTTCTAGAAGAAACATATGTGGAGATAAATTCTGTACACGATCAAAAAATGTATGTTTTGAAGTATCTGGAGAATGTATATTAGTATTCATTTTACAAAGATTTTGAAGTTTATTGTTTATAAAAAAATATTAAATAAAAAAGTGGTTAAAAATAAAGTATATATGTTCTATTTATAAATATGGCAAGCCACAAAGTTAATGCTTTTTACGAATATAAAATAACTATTTGTCTCAGATATAGAATATTGTAGTGAATACAAAATTGTTTTAGTGTCCGCATTGTTAAATGATAAATTCTAAAATATTATGTTAAATGAAATAGCCTTTAATTGTCCGACACTGTCGCAATTCAAAAGGGTGTCAAAAACGTTCTATCACAAAATTTACTAAAAGTGTTCAACCAACAGAGGTGTGAGTTTAACAGTAAAATAGTGAAAGTTATCGAGCAACGGAAGAGTTTTATGTTGTAAAAAGAGAGTTTTATTGATTGTTTCTGAATTTCTTAATTATTGAGGATGTAAAAACATTGATTAATGGGATAATTATTTCCCACAGTAAAAAAAGGATCCAGACAAAACTGCCTTATGGTCTCCTGCAAGGATTTTTAGTGTGCTTAGGTATTTCAGTAACTATGACATTACATAATTATTGCTAAATTTCTAAAGAGTAATCAACAAGTCCATCACATGAAACCCGACGGTGAATTCATTTTTTCCGTGGATATGTCTTATATTTTAGAATATGGTAGTATTTTAGATTTTTTAATTTTGAGTCATGAACTTTATTAAATTTTACTAAGAGTGCAACCACGTGAATTTACATATGGACTGGACACCGTCAAAACGGGATCCGAAAAAAAAACTACTTTGAACTGCTGTCTGAATTGGTTATAGTCAATAGGTATTTGAAGTCGCTATTACTTGACCAATTCCTGCTTCAGTTCCAAGAGGGAAATCAACAAGCTCTCCGCACTGGATACCTCAGTGGTTTAGGTTAAGGTGTTTCAAACTTTCGTCACATTTGACATCGTCACAATTGAATGATTGGCGCCATTTTAATTTTTTTTAACATTTTAATTGTCCCCCTTAAACGTCGATTCTAGGCCAGTTTTAGCTTTCAAATTGTGATCAGTTGATAAGCAAAACAACATGGCCGATTCGCTAGTTGATTACAATTTGTTCTAAAGCTGAAACCAACTGACACTCGGCGTTTAACGGGAAGCGCTTAAAGTTAAAGAAAGTATGAAACAACCTACACTAAGTATCGTGATAAACGCCATGGTAAGTTCCTTTCCCATATATAAATAAAATCTTTCCACAATATTTTTGAAATTAGGTAATTCTCTTTAGATAATTTTACTATGTATGAATTTATGATTAGTTTCACTTATTTATTTTATATAAGACCAGTTTTTCCCTTACAACAGGCATCTTCAGGCTTTGGTTTAAATCAAAGTTTGATTTTGATAATATATTTACGTTAAAATGGAACTCCACCACGAATCATCAGCTGTAAACTAGAAACATTTTTATTTTGGTACTAGTACCTACAACACTTTTAATATGTGGTATTATCCAACATAAAGAAGAAACGGTGACGTCTCATGCAAGTTGACTTTGACCTAAAATAAAGTACGGAGTGCAATCAAAAAATATTGTTTATCCTTTTTAAAAAATTAAACAAATAATACAAATATTCTTTTCTAATTTAAAAAAATGCATATATCGCAAAAGACTCCCAACTATTCGTATACGTCCGGAGCCAGTGGGACTATGACACGCCTAATTGGGTTATTTTGTGAGGCTGAAGGACAGGAAGGATATGGGAAGAGGTAGATTGGAAGGTACCTGGATGTTCAGATCTGGTCACCAAATACGGGTATAGCCATCTCAAGCAACATTTCGAAGCAGGGTGATACTGGGAGTAGCTACCACTCTGGAACATGCTGCAACAATACTTTATTTATAATTTTATTTGTATTAAATGTGAAATAACACAGATTAATTAGAAATAAAATATTTACGCCTGCTGGGATATAAATCCGCGATCATTGGATTCGTAGGCGAGGATCTTAATCGCTCGACTATGGAGGTGGAGTGATTATTTTAACAGGGAGAACAACTAGACGTAAAAAACCCAAGAAGCAGGGAGGGGCAATTAATTTATTTATGCGAAATTTAACAGCAAATCAGCAATTAACAAAAAAAAAAAAATTTTGCTAATTATAAATTTTCCACTGCTGATGATAAATACGATGAACAAAGTGTGACAATTAACAGTTTTATTTTATGGTGTTGGGGAAGGGAAGGGGGAGGTGGAAGGGAACATGGGATTATGAATTACCTCAGAGCAAGAACATATATGGAGAGAGAGCTAAATATTTTTTATCTAACCTATATTGTACGCTTCTTTTAAGTTACAACTCGTTTTAAATGAATTAATAAATAAAACCCCGCGATGGGCGACATTTGTAACGGGTTATTTAAATTATGACACAATTTTAACAGTAAACAAAATTAGTTTTTTATTGTTCGGGGTACAATCAGTTTGCAAGTTCGATTCACAATGATAGGACAATATACCATTTCAAACAAACACTTGACATTCCGGTCGTATAATATATAATATATCCATCTTACTATTTGCACATTAGCTTCGGTGTATATGTATTTCCTTTCCTGGGTTCACTGAGAAACAAGTTACACCTGTATCAGTCCTCCCAAAGGAACTTATAAAGGATACCTCCGCTCTGGATCCACCGTACATCAAGTAACAATTAACTAAGGGTTCTCTTGTCGGCCTTGGCAGAAAAAGGTTAAAGGAGGGGAGGGGTTGCGTCGACTCTGGATCCACTGCACACCAAGCAACCATTAACTAAGGGTTCTTGTGTCAGTCCTGGCATAGGAGGCTGAAGGGCGCGCGAGGCACCGGGTAGTGTGTAGGAAGACTATTCTCTAGAGCTGAAACATGACCTTTTATAAGCCGTCACAGTTGTATCTAAGTTGGCGGGGGTGAATTTAGACCAATAGCATTCATCTCCCTAATTAGTAAGGGATGATGCGATGCTAGAACGAAAAAGTATTCGAGATCGAAGAGCAGATCAATACGCTCGGAATTTGAATATAACTAAGATGATTGTTACAATATAAATTTACAATAAATCACTTTTTCCGGGTTTTTACGTCGTAAACCGTGAGAGAGGAAGAGATAAAACAAGTTGTCACACAATATCGCACCATTTTTCGGTACGTAAGCATGTTTTCCGTCTCCTGCCTCTCCGGTGACTCCGCCTACTACGTTTTGATATGCGACATAATTAAACGGTTTTTAAGGTTATATTCTATATTTTTGTTGATAAAAATACTGTGAAAAAGTGGTTATACAAACATTATGTTGAGATGTGCTATGAATAGATGTATACATACCCTAGCCCCATCTCTAGCCACGCCCGAGTCAGGAAAAAATCAAGCTTTCCCTCCTGGTATAGTATTGCTCTGAGGGAATAACAATTTCCAAGTGAGGAGAAGAGGAACTAAGGGAAGGCCTTCTTACAGCAATGGTTAAACATTGAATGGCGTTTTAATTTTTGATTTTGCTTCACAACCTCAGAAAAAAACATTTTTAAATATGTCTGGACTTGATTATTCAAAGTACATTAATCCTGTAATCTATCGGATAAAAATATTTGATTTTGTATTAAAAGGGAGGCTGTTTGTTCTAATTCCGACTTTTAAATATGATTAAAGTACGTCTTCAGACTGTTCTTTTCACACAAACCAAAGATTGGCAAAACAGCTTTTCTGATATATGAGGCTTGTTCAAAAGAAAAGGTAATAATTTTAAAAATTTACCTTTTCTTTTGAACAGGCCATGTATCTCACACAAAGTCCCAAGAAGTTAACTTCGAGTACAAGAAACCCTAGCAAAGCAAACTTCCATAGTATTATAGTTGATATTTTATTGCTGCTCAATAGTATCCGATACGTTGACTCATTATTTGTACTTTTCAAAGTGGGACTGGAAAAAAAAAACAGATGGGAGACATTGTGGGAACAAAGACTTGTGGTCGCGTGCCAGAGTTGGTGCGCCAGTGCGGCGATCAGGTCGGCCAAACATGTGTTCCACCGTTCTTATTATGAGATGGAAGAGAGAGATACATAGCGAACACAATCAACCGGTTCGATTCCTAAAGCCACCAAAGTGTACTGATAATTTGCGCAGTGGTAAACATTGAAAAAAAATCCCGACACCAGCACATTGATATTGTGTGTTTAGTGACAGAAATTTTACTTTTGTAATAATCATATTATATTATTTCAATTAATGCAAATGGAAACACGTACTACTGACTCTAAAGCTTAAATAATATGTTCATGATTAGTGAAATCTTACAAATATAAAACACTTAATACTTTTGATTTAAAAGAAAATATGAATGAGAAACTCGATAACCGTATGGCGAATTCATGATTTTTTTAGTTTGACCAAAAATTCTAGAGATGCACTTTAGTTCTGGAGGAAGTATTTTCTTATCCTTATAGCCTGACACTGCGAAAACTTAATCTCCAAGCATACTACGTACTTAAATCGCGCTTAGGTTATTTCAACCTCCCGATAACAGATGATGTTGCTAATTTAAAAGTAGACTGCTGTATTGGACGCTTTGAGTCTCCAATGGCTGCTGATTAGAATTATGATATAGGATAGAATATGTTTAGCATTAAGTGTAAAATGATTTGTTACATTTCATTTTTTGTTGTTCCCGAGCTAAATACTACCCGGGAGCTATGTTTACGCCACCCGCCCGTAGTCATTTGAGACGCCGAACGATGTGGGACGGCATATTTACGTTCCATCTCCTCGATACAGGTGAGCTACTAATTGGAATGGAGCTGTGAAGTTATGAAGCTCCGGCGGCCGTTTGCGGTGCGAGCCTTTGGACTTTGGACAATCATTTATTAACAGAGTTCCTAAACAATTAGTTTTCTGACTCTAACATAATTGCGAAATGGATTATCTAATAATACTTTATTGTGACATTCTTAAATTTTATTTTTAATTAATGGGGGGACTTTGAAATACATTGGGAATCGGGACAGGGACGGGGACTGGGAAATTCTCCTTGCGGAGGACTGACTTTTATACTTAAATACTTCATTCTCGCTGTAAGTAGCGAGAGAATTTATAGAGGATTTTTCGTGGTCGGCTAGGCCGGCGTAGAATTTCTCTGAGTGTGTAACAATTAAATCCTTTATCAGAGGAATGTTTGTGTCTTTGTGTAGAGTGTAAACCCTGATCCATTTGGGCGCACCCAACGAAAGTTGCCGGTTTTCACCTTTTCTTTAATGTGTTTTTCCCACGTTAATTTACGGTCTAGAGTGACTCCAAGGTATTTGATTGAAGTCTCCCAGGGGACTTTTTCCCCAAAGAGTACGATGTTGGGGGGCTGTTTAGCCCCTCTTCGTGAAAATATTATCGCTACGCTTTTCGTGGGATTTATAGAGATGCGCCATTTTTTGCAAAAGTCTTCGACTAGAGCGGCTTGCATCTGAACGCAACGTGCTGCCATGGACGCGCAGGTCGAGCTTGAGATTAAGTTCGTATCGTCTGCGAATTGGAAAATCGTTACGTTGTGATCGACAGGCTTGGGGGTATCGCCTGTGTAGACGTTGTATAGTTTAGGGGAAAGCGCTGAGCCTTGAGGGACTCCCGCTTCTGATGTCCGTTCAGAGGAGAAGATATCTTCTAACTTGATGTGGAATGTGCGATCTGTTAGGAAGCTTGCTATTAGTTTTATCATTGTTCGAGGAATATCGAATAGATCCATTTTGTAAAGTAGGCCGTTATGCCATACCTTATCGAAAGCTTTTTGAATATCGAGCGCTAAGACGGCAGTATGTTTTTTAGTATTGAAGCCGTGAGTGATTTGTTCTACTACACGGAGAAGTTGATGGAGGGTGGAATGTCCCGCTCGGAAGCCGTGTTGGAAGTCAGGAATGATTTTATTTTCTTGGACGTTGAGTTCCAAACGACATAGGATGATTTTTTCTAGAACCTTGCCTATGCAAGGGAGGAGACTTATCGGACGATGGTTAACTGCCAGGAGTGGATCCTTGCCTGGTTTGGGAAGCAGTATGACGTTAGATTTTTTAAAGACGTCGGGGAAGCTCTGGAGACGCAGTGATGCGTTGCAGATAGCGGTTAAGGCGCAGATGCCTTTAATCGGAAGACATTTGAGAATTTTATTAGAAATTCCATCAGGGCCGGCGGATTTTTTATTTTTAAAGGATGAGATAATTTTTTAAATTTCTTTAGGATTTGTGAACTTGATCGGCAAATCATCAGTTTCACTATTTATGAATGAAGCTACGTGTGAATCCACCGTTGAAACGAAGAAAGGAATGTCATAGTCTGTATTTGGCGTGAATTGGGCTTCAAGGCTGTCTGCGAAGGCTTCTGCCTTGTCTGCAGCGAAATATACTATTCCGTTAGGGCCTTAAAGTGGACAAATACGTGTTTTTGGGCCTCTGAGAGTTTTTGAGAGCTTCCAGAAAGCAGCTCTGTCGTCTTCAAGTGAAGCAATATAGTCGTGCCATCGATCGTTTTGGTAATCGCGAAGGGCGTCTCTAACTTCGCGGGATAGTCGGTTGTAGTGCATCTTATCGATTGGGTTACAACTTTTCTGCCATATTTTTTGCTGAAAATTTTTTTCCCTAATAAGATCTTTGATCTCTTCGAGAATACCGTTGCGACTTGTGTCGTTAAGGATTTCTTTGGAGGCCGCGTTTATGCATGATTTGATTGAATCTTCCAAAGTGTTAGTGGCCGCGTTGAGACTTTGTACGTCAGGAATGGAAATAGGAACCGCCGTATCGTTTAATAATTCGGAGAGTTTTTGCCATTGAATTTGCTTTCTGGGTTGCATTGAGGGGACCAGTGGATTCGAACCACCTGTAAGAGTCAGAAGGACAGGATAGTGATCGGACGAGAGTAAGTTTAGGACTTGTAGTGAATGGATGTGACTAGTATCTTTCATAATAATAATATCGATGACATCTGGTTTACCATGGGGCGGATAAATGGTAGGGACGTCCGGAGCGTCTACTGCTATTTGATTTTCTAGGGAATATTTCACCAGGGTTGTGCCCTTTTTATTATTGTACCGGCTGTGCCATGAACCGTGCTTAGCATTTAAGTCTCCAGCAATTATTGTGGGAATAGATTCTGAGAGGAGAGAGTCGAGTTTAGAAGGAATCAAGTGACGCTTGGGAGGGCAGTAAACAGATATTAGTTTGAGTGGACCGGAGGAAGCAGTTATTTTAACCGCGGTGGATTCAATAAAAAATAAAATTCGGGCTTGAGGAGGGGGCCGACGGCTGGGGAGCTTTTTGAGGGGGGCTCTGGGGCGCAAGAGGCTCGGACGGACGTTCGAGCCGGAATTGTTGGCTTATTGCCGGGGTGCAAGGAGGCCGCTGGTTTTTGAAGAAGTGCGGGGTTGGCCAGGGCATTGAGAGAAGAGGGGTGGGGCGGGGTAAGGAGGGCCGGATAGATTGTGACGTAGGTTGGGGTCTGGGCAGTTGATAGGGATGCTGGGACTGGGGTGGAGGGGCATCGTCATGGTGACGGTTAGGGATGGGGCGATTAAAGTTTGGTCGATTGTAGTTAGGCCGGTTATACATATTGCGGCCTTTATGATTGTTTTGATGTTGGATGGGCCTCGCGGGGCATCCTTTATAATTAGTCGTGTGCGGTCCCTCACAGAGGGCGCACTTGGCAGGCGTGTCCCTGGACTTTGTACAGTCCGAGGATCGATGGGAGCCTGCGTATTTGACGCATCTTTCGATGCCATGGCAGCAATTTGCCGAATGGCCGTGGTTCTGGCAGCAGAAGCACTGCCCCACGTGCGATTTGTTTCTTAAACTCTCAACAATAATCCTCAGATGGAGGACCGTTTTGAGTTCGGGCGGTGCAAGCCCACTAAGCACGCCGTATTTACGCTACATCCTTTCCCCAGCGCTCGGAGGCTGAGACCTACGGTCAATAGACTGATCCACCAGCCAATGAACGCTAGGCAGAGAATGTGAAATTCTCAGAAATAAATTACGGAGAAATTAGGGTTAGGTATTTGATTGTTAATCAGAATAGCGGGAATCCAGCCATTGGTACCACCAATCAAAATATCCAGTTCTGACGACTGAATTTCCGTCTACATAAATGTATAATTATTACCTTTGTAACTATTAATTTTAAGTAGTTAAAAGAGGAACAATACCTTCTCACTACCAATGTAATCCCCGTAATGATTTACTAAATGTTTTATTGTGAGATTAATAAAAATGCTGAGACAAAAGTGGTTTAGTTGAAGCGAGAGATCATAAAGTGCTGGGATTTTTTGGTTTTCCGCTACGAAAATGCCGGCGGAAAATATGAGCCTGAAGAGGTGATCTCATCTGAAACCGGGCGGTTTGAGCGCCCGAAGCCCGGACCCAGCGGATGCTGGGCCGGGGGTATAAATACAAGGCCCAAACCGGTCCAAATTAGAACACCTTCAGCATCCCGACCAGCATCTACTCTCCTGACTATTCGCTTCTGACTGCTTCTTCCCGCCTGGACACTCTACAACTTCTTGGACTCTTCATTTTCCTGAACTATCGCCTTCTCCCGCCTTTGGATACATCGACTTGCTGCAAGAACCGTCTACGGCCCGCTCCCGCTGATTGACTAGAAGAAACTGGTCCCCTCAAAATTTATAGTCAATGTGCTGACGATACGTCTGGTACAACTGGCTTAAACTAGTATTGTCCAGAATGCATAGTTCAGAAATATAAAGTGGGGCCAATTAATTGATCTGTAAAAATATGTTGTAGACGTTTCAGCAGGTTATCAATGGCTGGAATTTTTATTGAAAGGTACATATTTATATTTAATTTATGACACGATATGTATTTTAATTTATATTGACCTAAATAGATTTTTGAAGAAGCAGTTATTTTCGGACGGTGAGCTCTGGTGTTTTGATGGATGGAATTTATAGCTCTGTTCAGCTCACTACATCGTTTCTATCAAGAGTTATGCAGCATTGTGGGGTCAATTAAAACTCTTAAAAATAATACAAGAATGGTATGCAAGTACACAAATCTTGAAACAATTTATTTTGTAGTTTCCTTCATGACAAGAGATGTTTTCAAATAAACTATATAATACGAAGTGTATAAGATCCGTAAACACGGATGTACAGAATATAATATGTACAACAAAGTCCGTCCATTAGTGACGCACCGAAACCGCACAGCCGGTGCAGAGACTGCAGCAACACGAAGGCACCGAGGCAGGGCCCGCGCTAGGTTGCCAGCTCTACACTGACTTTTTACACCGAGTTTATTGTTGCGTTTCGATCGGTCGCGATGCGGGCCATCTACGAGATCACGAATGTTGTTGTTTGTTATTATTGAGCTTACATACTATGCGAGTTGTGGTGATGTGGATATAGCTAGCCTGTCGAAAGAAATCAACTTCTTTTGAGATTGAAGGCCGCTGATTTGAACTCGTCTTAAATTATTTTCATTTAAAAAAAAAGTTTATAAAACATTATTAATAGATTGCATGAGATATAGCGAAATTGTCAAAAATATAGTTTGCTTTACTATCGTAGCATTAATAATAAAATATAAATATTGAATTACAAGCAATTTAATAACAAAATATCGGGTCCGCGAAATAACTTTTTTTTTTTTCAACTAGTGCTTATTTCGTGAATGGTAACACTTAGCTCATGTCTGATTTGACAGATAATTAGTTTTATCCTTCCGCTGAGCGAATATGGTTGTGTATACGCTTGAACAACGCTGGGAAATATTGCGACATTACTTTGAAAATCATGGTAATGTTGCAGAATGTGTGCGAAAATTGCGTACGGTTTTTGGAAGAAGAGAAGCACCGTCAGCTCCGTATGTTCGTTATCTTGTGAAAAAAGTGAAAGAAACTGGCATCCTCATCGATAAACCAAAGCGTGAAAAGCCAAAAACAGTGCGTACACCCGAGAATATCGATGCTGTGGCAGAAAGTGTGCGTGAAGCGCCATCAACATCAATTCACCGTCGTTCTCAACAATTGAACATTTCGGAGACATCATTGAGACGAATTTTGCATAAAGACCTTGGTATGACGCCATACAAAGTCCAATTGGTTCAGGAGTTGAAGCCAACTGACCATCCAATGCGTTTTCGCTTCGCTGAGTGGGCCTGCGATCGACTTACAGAAGATGCCGATTTTGCCAAAAAAAATCATCTTTTCGGATGAAGCTCATTTTGATCTTGGCGGGTATGTAAACAAGCAAAATTGTCGTATTTGGGGCACAGAAAACCCGCACGCATACATTGAAAAGCCGGTACACCCAAAACGAGTCACTGTTTGGTGCGGATTTTGGTCCAGAGGCATAATTGGGCCATTTTTCTTTGAAAATGAGCAAGGAGTGGCCGTTACAGTCAATGGCGATCGTTATCGGGCCATGTTGAACGAATTTTTGTTCACAAAAATTGAAGAGGAGAATATTGGCAACATTTGGTTTCAACAGGACGGCGCTACGTGCCACAGCCGAAGCTACACTCGATGTTTTGCGCCCTGTTTTTGAAGATCGCATTATCAGCCGCAGAGCTGATGTCGTTTGGCCACCCTCGGAGCTGCGATTTGACACCGTTGGACTATTATTTGTGGGGTGCCCTCAAAGATAAATGTTACGCCGACAAGCCAGAGACAATTGACGCTTTAAAGGACAATATTCGTGAAGCCATTGGTGAAATACAGCTGCACACAATCGATAATGTGCTTAAAAATTGGACCGATCGTGTAGGCTACTGCATGACCAGCCGAGGCAGCCATTTGAATGAAATTATTTTTCATTATTAACCGGAAGGATTGTACTTATAAATAAAAAAAGAAATTTGAGAAAATATTCAGTAGTTTTTTTTTTATAGCATTTTCAAAAAAAAAAAGTTATTTGGCGGACCCTTTAATAGTTTAAGTTTCGTCTTAAAAATAAAAATAAGAAAAGCTTAAAAACAATGGTTTAAAATAATAAAACGGGGTTAAAAATATACAGTTTTTGTAAAATTTTAATTTTGCTAATCCCAGGCTAAGGAAGAAACAATACGTCCATAGTGAGTTCATATTTAAATAAGGTGCAAATCATGTGGTGTTTGTTAGTTTTCCCAGGGGAATACACATTGGTACGTTGGTTGTGTACCTAAAAAAAATCAGAACCCTGTGTTGGCGGCCTCGCGTGTAATTTTCTGGAACATTGAATCCTTTCACAGCTAGGTTATCAAGAATCGGAACTTAAACATATTTCTCATAAACCATGCATTTAGCATAATGAGAGGTTACAACAGAGCTCACAGCAGTAGGAATTAACTAAAGGTCGTACTTTATTTGAATTTCCCATCTTACTTATTTAACAAGCAGCAATTCAGGTAACCAACTAGATCTTTTTACCCGCATACAGAGAAGAAGAATCATCACATAACTATATTTTGACACACAATTGCAACGCAGTTACAACATTTAAAATTGTCTTTAAGATAAACATTCAAAACAGTTCTCAATAATGAGTTTAAAAGATAGGAGCGAAGATAAAAATATTACATCTCGTCAGAATATAAATTTGGCTCAGCCACAAATTTAGGATAAAACCACATTACAAAAAAGTGATTCGACTAACTCGGTCTTTCAGCACCAAATTATTGATAAATAGGAATTTAAGTAGTGTGTGGTGGTATAATAATAATATTTGGATAATTTGTATAGCGCCGTTTTTGTGAAAAAATCACCTGAAGGGCGCTGTACAAATCTTAATTTCTACTTAGTATTAATTATTAGTTTATATAAATATACTGCATCATACTTACTTGGCAGGTCACTTCTGGCAGGACACAATCACCATATCATAATAACTTAAAATTTAGAATAACTTAAATTTTTATTTATTTTTATTTTTGTTTATTTTTTATTTTTATCTTTATTATTATTTTTCATTTTTAGGGCATGAGGGCAAATTTAAAATAAAGTATATCAGAGGTATTTTTAATTTTTCGTAGTGAAGAACAGATAATGGTGATAATCTTCTAATGAATTTAAGGAATGAGAGTCTGAAAAGTTTTCTTGGTTCTATTGGGCTTGTTACATCTTGATTGTGGATATGATTTTCTGAAAAAATGAGTTTTGAGTTTGGCTCTGAACTCTGTTGAGTCTTTTATTACTCTCAGATCATGTGGTAGTCCATTCCAGGCTTTAGGACCTGACACTCCGAAAGCGCGCTCTCCGAACTTAGTGTCTGGTGTGCGCTTTGGTTCTTTCAACCTTCCGATAGCCGATGACATTGCCGATCTAAGAGTTGACTGTCGCGAATTGGAATCTTCAGGAATACACAATTCCGATAAATAAGCCAGAGCCATTCCGTTAATTGATTTGAAAACCATCCAGCAAAGCTTAAACTGGATTCTTTCGGGACATTTAAGCCAGTGAAGATTTTTGAGGTGCTCTGAGATATGGGAATATTTTGATACGCCGGTGATAAGTCTTGCCGCGGCGTTGAAGACTAGTTGTAGTTTTTTAATTTGATATTTAGGAAGACTAGCGTATATTCCGTTGCAGTAATCTAAACGCGAAACGACGTACGAGTTTACAAGTAGTTTGGTTGCCTCTGTTGGCAGGTTTCTTCGCACTGATTTTATTTGTCTTAGTTGAAAGAACCCTGTGGTCACAGTCCTGTTAATTTGGGATTTAAGGGAGAAATCAGCATCCAGATTAACACCCAGAAGTTTGATGGATGTCTTTGGAATAATGTCACTTCCTGAGACAGCTATTGGGGAGTTATCGATGTTATGCTGACGTCTGCTTGTGGCGGTCCAGAGAAACTCTGTCTTTGAAGGGTTCAATATCAGTCTATTTGAGGTCATCCAGAGAGTGATCGCTTCTAGACACTCAGTCATGCGGATTTTCAGACTGTCTATTTCTGTCGGTGAGCAGTAAAAGTAAACTTGCTGGTCGTCGGCGTAGCAATGTGATATAAGACCAAATGATTTGATTATTTGAGCGACATCATTTATAAAGAGGATGAAGAGCAGTGGGCCCATTTCTTAACGCCACAGTTTAAACCAAAATTTTCTTCTAGTCGTGTAATAAGAAAACCGTGGTCGATCGTGTCGAAAGCTGCGCTCATGTCTAAGACCGAGAGAATTGCTAACTTTCCTGACTCGATGGCAAAAGTGATGTCCGACAAAACACGTAGTAACCCAGTTTCCGTCGAGTGAAACCTTCTGTATGCAGATTGATATTTAGTCTACAATTTATTTAAATTTATATGATAGGTTATCTGTGAAGCAGTAATTTTTTCTAGAATCTTGGATATAAATGGAAGATTTGAAACGGGTCGGAAATTTGATAAATCTTCAGCGTCCGATTACGGTTTTTTTTATTAATGGAGTTACGACAGCTGATTTTAGTGATTTGGGAAAATCACCTGTGCTAAGTGACTTATTAAAACGATAAACTAGAAAAGGAGCTATTTCGTTACAACACTTCTTCAGAAGCCACGTTGGAATAGGATGAAGAATAGACTGTTTGTTTGGTGAGTTGAGTATTAGCCTCTTCACTTCTTCGAGTGATGTAGATTTGAATTCGGAAAAGATTTCGCTATTGCTGTTAGTGAAAGATGGTGGTGGGGCGGAGATTGTCAGGGCGCGTATCGACTCATTTTTTTCGAGAAAGAACTTCGAAAAGGTTTCAGGAGCTATGTCGATTGTATTTTCGGCACGAACATCAGAAACGACCGTCTTGACCAAATTCCACAGACGACGTGGGTTTTTGCGCTCTAAGTCAATCCTTTTAATCCAATATTCAGACCTTTTTGACTTAATGAGGATTGTATACTCTCTTTGAACCTGTATCCAATCGTCCCGTGAGGCAACGCCCAAGTGTCTGTAAGACCTTTCTAGTTTACGCGTCAATCTCTTCTGACTCCGACATTCTTCGTCAAACCAGTCGTCAGATTTTCGAATTCGCCGGGTTTTTGTTGAGGCTGGTGCATATTTATTTAATATATTTGAAAGTACAGTATTATACCCTTCCGCCAGTTTGTTTGGTGATTCTGCCTCCCAAACACTAGGCGTGCATAGTGGAGAGGCTTTTAGATCTGTCAGGAAGTCGTTAAAGTTAAAATTATAATAATATTAGCTATTATAAGCTAGCCAAAACGTCAATCTAGTGCAAACCTAAGCCAAACCTGCGCTACAGCTTAATCCACGATTGCATTAATTGCAATTAACGCCCACGGCGCTAGTCTGCACAAAACGACAGCTACTGAATTTGTCTTCATACACTGAACACTGCATTTCTGCTCATAATGTGAAGTCTAAGGTTTTTGAAATTTATTATTACTATTTATTTATTTATTCAATATGGTCCATCATCATTTTAAATCCGTTAAATTATGCAATTACCTCTAATCCAATTAAACTTCAAGCAACTATTATTTATCTGTGGTCGGACGTTTGACAAGATTTAAATTTAAACATTAAGCCGATAGAGAAAAAATAAGTTGTTGCATAATATGTAAACATTTTATGGTTTCTACAGATTATTAAAATAAATACCATTGATATAGAAACACAAAGATATTGTCTTGAAAACCAAAATCATTTTTATTTCGTTTTGAAAAATTAAGCCCGAAGGCACAAAACGTGAAAAGAGTATTGTTGTGCATTATGTATTGTATAAAATTATTTTTGAAGGTGTAAATACATTTTGTTTGTGTCACAAATGTTTAATATAAAGCAATTAACGGAAGAAAATCCTAACCGTTAAAATCATGCCATTTCAAATATGAGAAAAGGAATTTATTTATCAAATGCATTGTAGGTATATAGCTATTATCTCAGTGCTGATGATGTGTAATCTTAGTGCTTTGTTTCTTAAGCTAAAGTATGTACCTTGTGGCAGGACAAATACAATATGAATATGCACTATGTATACTGTACGTTATATAATTTGTAGAAATCGCATTACTTTCCTTAAACACACCGAAATATTCACAAAATTATACACTATCAATTCCAATATATGTTAAAGTATTGCTTTGTGGCCCTGATTACTGAAAGCGTATAATCTGATTTCTTTGCAACGTTAATAGAATATACATAGGAAAACACATAACGCAAGCGTATAATCGTAAAAAACGAAAAATGTTACAAGAGAGTGAGTGAAACTAAGTTGTTTAGTAATCAACTATCACAATAATCTCTAAATAAATACACTGTTATTATTAAAACTAATATATTAAAGAATTATTTATTTTCATGATTTAAAAATAATGTATCTATTTTGAACCATAAAAACTCCAGCATCCCAATGGAATTAACATTATCGATCAATTACTCTCCTTTGTGTAAAAATTGCCATCGCCATGGCTGATAAAAAGTGAAATAACTCGTAATGGACTCTTGGAGTTGAAAAACAAATGTTTATGTTCATCACATGAGACTTACTTAATTTTAGGAAATGCATTAGATGGGTTTTGAAAATAATTATTTCTTATTCAAAAGAGCAAAGGTGTTTTATAACACTCTGTGGAGCTATCAAAAAATATCCCATAACTAGATATTATTATAAGAAAGTCTTAAAAATGATTTAATTCGTCTTTTTGGTACGAAACGAAAACGAAAAATTCAATCTCGTATACTTTAAATCAATGTTACGGATATACATATTATCATTTGTTTTATCTGTAGTTGGCGTACACGGGAGTCATTTCCAATGTCAGTGTTTGTATTTAGCAAGACCTACGGATGTGTGATATAAGATAGTAAATAAGAGAAATTAACCTTTGCGATATTGTACATAACATAATAACACAACACAATTTTTTGACAGTGTTTATCTCTGGAATTCTGTGTATTTGCAATCACTGCTGGTTATGGCGTATAAACGACGTCTTATCGATTCCTGATATCCTGATCGAGATAGGATTCTTCTCCAGGTAACTTAACGCAAGCCCAACACCAACTTTGGATACTTCCCAGGTGCAGAACCAAATTACCAATGTTGATACCTCTGAGAAAACTAAGTTAGTTAACTGCCGCGGATGAAATGTAGACATTTTCCGCATGACCTGTAGCAAATGTATGAACACTATCATGTTTTAAATGTGTACATATATTTGTAATAATTTACTATCGCTTTAATAATATTTTGGTTGATTTATTGATCGGATTGTAAAATTATATATCGTCATCGGAAAGGCAAAAGGGCTGAAACGCCATTTTGGGAAGCTTATACCAGAAAACTTCAAAGTGTTTGTGTTTTACAATAAAATTCAAAAGTCTTCAGTACCTGGTTGGATTTTGAAAAAAATGTTGACTCAGGTAACTAAATGCTCTTACTGAGTTACTCGAAGCAATAAAAAGTCCTAAACTTGTGTCGCTTGGCTGAAGGCCCACAAAAGTCTTCAGAATCAAACGAGAGTCAGAGCGTTCAATGCAGAACAAAAAAACTGATCCAAATTGCATCTTTAACTAATTTTTGACCAGTGTCGCTTAAACCCTTTCTCCTTTCGCCTTCGAAGTGCGTGGTCCCAAATCTTTGACTATTTTTAGGAACACTTCACTGAATATGACTTCCCCAATTTGGTTTGGAACTAACGCGAACTAATCGAATCGACATTAGTATGTTAAAACCTTTTAATCTAATCCTCAGCACGCAAAACTTTGGGTTTTCCGCCCTTTTTATCACCGTGAGCTGAAAGCCACTCGAAATAACAAGGAAAACACATCGCAGTTCTTAAACTAGTATCATAAATACCAATAGCTTAACACAATCAGGTCCACTGACTACTTGCACATGACAATGTTTAGGAAATTCAATTTAATTCAACAAAAAGTTTGTTTTATGTATCGGATATTTTGAACGAAAATGTAGAGCTTATTTTAAAATTTATTTATTATAAAACTGACCCTAAATATATCGGAATACATTGGTGTTCCTGAAAAGGGCACCTCGTTTGTGAAATTTGCTGTAATTAATTATTACACTGGTTGAAAATGATGCCCGTTTGAGCGGGATCGTTCAATACTTATTTACCATTCTCACAATGCCTGACTGGAAAATTGTATTGGGTTATTTTATAATCGAGAAATAGTAGTACATAACTTAACAAATTATGATACGATTATTTTTTTATTAGAAAATAAAGACTACAAAAGGAAATGATTTACATTATAACGTATAACTTCTATAAAACGACAATGTAGCATATCTACGTATTAAAGTACTTATATAAATATTTTGTCACGTGGGGTAACACGTGTTGTTTTCAGACCACATATTAGACCTTTGCACTCGACAGTTTTTTTGATCGGATTTTAATGACTAATCACTCCTTTCTCGATCAAATTCCGTAACTGATCACAATTTAATTGCGGTTAAATGATTATTGAAAAGTAAAACACCAAAATATTAGAAATATTAAGAAATAAGACATTATTTTCTTGCCACCATAACAGCGGCACTCGAATAATACGGCAAACCATGCATGCCGCCTCTGTGGTGGCACTCAAGTGCAAAGGGTTAAATAAACGAAATGCAATTATATTATTTAAAGATGTGTTTTTGTGTGACTACTAAATAAACAACAATACATTTTCAGAATATATTTAAACATACACAAAAAACAGTTTTTTCACATTCCGTTCTTAATTTATAATTTGTTTATTTTTTAAATATTCTTATGAATCTTGTGTAAACAGAAGAATACGTATTTTGCAAGCATTTGCAGGCGGAAGGATTAAAAATCCCACCATGTGTTTCGAGTTAGACTGGCGTGTATGAATAATGGATAATAATTACACGAACTACTTATTTTCCCACGGAAGCATCGTTACAGTTTTGTGACGTCATTTGCAATATGGAGAGTTTATTGATAACCGATAATTGTTAACTAACTTTTTATATTTAATAGAAAAATAAAATTCATTTAAAAATTTCTCCCGTTGTATTTAAAACCTGAAACCTTTTCCTCTCGGATTTTATATATTTCTGGTTTAAAATATACGTCTCATCTTGTATTTTCTGTGTACCGAAACTTGCCCAATAAAGACGAGAAGGTTTGTGACTATGCATAAGATGAAGTGAAGCGTGAAGCTGCGTTGCTCCAAAGTAATCCCATTTTGTGTAATTTTCTTTAGGTATTTACAATAGGGGACAGAGGTCTGGAAGTCGGGTGGTAGTGATGATCGACTCTATCGAAGGCCAATGTACTTTTAGGTAGTGGAAAGGCCAGAGGAGGCTGATTTTACGTTGGACTTCATGCTAAAGCCGTATTTCTGGGGAGTTAATAATTATTATGTTTGATTTTGTTTTCTCATAAATTAAATTCATTGAACTACTAATTGTATATTTGAACTTCTTTAATGTATTTTTTCCGTTTGTTTCTATTTATAATTTTTGTATTTTCTCTTAATACTAACTACCCCATTATTAAAACTATATTTTTTATGTAAATATACGTTTGATTATTCTGTACCTATTGTATATTTGTAGTAGCTCATGTGTTGTTAATTTCCCTTGTCCCAGAGTGAGTTTTTATAACTCATCGGGATTAATATGGAGCAATATATTAAGGAAAAAATAAAAAAAATAAAATTATAAATAGCAAACTGGTTTTCTGAAACTTCTAGATGGGTGAGCTCTGGCGTCGATAGATTTTTTTAGTGGGTTTCAAGTGCTTTCATTGGTTGTTTTAAAAAATAAAGAAAATAATTGCAAGCCGAAGATAAGATACCGAAGTAGTGATCGTTTAGTGTGTCAACCGTTTTAAAGCATCAGGTTTCCACCCATGCGTCGAGGGTTCAATTTTTTGCTGGCTTCTTCATCATCACATATGCAATATTTTCAGTCTGTATTATTAATTCATAAATTTAGAAATGTTTGTCTTAAAAATAAAAATAAACGAACAGATTTTTTGCTGAGCCCCAAGACGTTTCATAATCAATCGGTGAGTCTATCAGAAAAAGAGTTGTCTATTTGGGTTCAGAATTTTGATATCAATATATGGATAGGTCCAATCAAGGTTCACATTTAAATATATTCGGACTTTTAACTGTGTTTTCAACCAAAGTACTTATTTAACCATAATTGGGGTGTCCAGAGTCCTGCCCTATCTCTCCTTGCAATAAGTCTGAACCAATTCGAAGAGTCATAATTGAAGCATCCTTTCGATGGTTTTGTGATTCAGCTAACGCTGGTTAATTATTAGAAAAACTAAAAAGTAAATTATTAACAATGGATGTACCGCCACCAATGTAGTTTAGGTACATATATCTTTAAATCACCATGTATCTTCTACCATGTACTCGTATACCTATTATGGAACCTCTTGGTGAAGTATTTTTGTGGTGCAATAACAAATGTGAAACACATAAAATATTATGTAATTAATTAATTGAAAAAAAAACTTCGTATAAGACCACATTTTTTTCTCTCACTGTTCTCTTATTTTATTTTATATTGTGTTCTCTCTTTATGTGTATATATAACCGCACACTTTTTGTTTTGTTTAGTTTAATTTTGCAACCTGATGATGCTTATGCTAAGCAAACAAGTTATTATTTTTTCATTTCATTAAATTTGTCAAACCACAATGTAATTGCTTTCTTCTTGCTTCTTGCTATTTTCCGAAAATATATTATGTAATTCGTAAAGTTTTCTTTGGTAAAGAACAGTGGTTAAATATTATGGAGACGGTTGCATTAGGTAAATGAGTAATTATAAAGGTATTACATTTTAAAGATTGTAGATATTCACAAATTTACCAGGGATAATAATGTTAACACAGTTTTTATAAGCCGAATTCATTTCATCGATGTTTTTTTACATATTATTTTACCCATTTTTAACGTTTTTACCCACTATAATCAATTAAAATGATGCTGCATAATGTGAAGCTTTAAAGTTTACCCTTTATTCGTAAATATGAGGTTATATGTTAATCCAATAATGATACTACTTTCAAGTTCAACGGTGGCAAGCCTGAGCATTGTTTGGGGGAAATAGGGTAGGGTGGTGGTTAGTAAAACGGTGGGACTGGAATAAGCTAAGGTGCTCTCCCTTCTCTGTCAATCCTTTTAAGAACACGAGGTCTATTGTGCATCGTATGGTAGGTATATAAATAGCTACTAATGAATATTTCTGCCCTTTTTACCGATAACTGTTTAGGTTTTGTGCGTATTTAGTAACAGCAATAAGTATGTAGCCTTTTCGGCGTTAATTATGTGCAGGGGAATGGTGGCTGCCCCAACCCGTTGTACCTGCTAAGACAAAAACTCGGTCTCCGAAATTGGTGTTAGGTGTACGCATAGGTACTGAAAATCTACTCAAGACTCAAAGATGCCGATCGAAGCATTAGTTGTCTCTTATTAACTCAGTTTAGAATGCACAGTTCTCACAAACATGTCATTTATCGGCTTGAAAACCACACTGTAGAGTTGGAATCGGATCCGCTCAGGACAATTAAACCAATCGAAATTCCTAATATATGACGATATAAAGAAATATTTGGAAATGCTGGTTATTACTCTTGCTGCAGCATTGAAAAGCGACTGAAGTCTGTCAGTGTACATTTTGGGGAGATTGCATATACGCCATAGCAATAATCAAGTCGTGATACAACTTATGAGTTTCCCAACATTTTTATGGCATTTGCCGGAATATTTCTTTTAATAGATTTGATTTAACGCAGGTGTAATAAACTTGCACACCTAAGTGTTTAACGCCATTTTCAGAGATGGTGTTACAGCCACGAGAGGATATTTATCTTTTACTTACTGGCGCTTTTTTGTTGCTGTCCAGATAGATTTTGATTTATATAGATTAGGTCTACGTTTAATCGAACGCATCCAGTCTGTTTTGGCGGAGATGCACTTAACAGTATATATTTTAGTTTATTTTTCTCGTTAGGTGTGCAATTAAAATAGATTTGCTATTCGTCAGCATAGCAATAGGAAAGAAGTCCGACTCATTCTCTTATTTTGGGAACATCATTGAGAAACAAATAATAAAAAAATATTATTTATGTACATAGGTACCTAACCTATTTACTTTTATGTATGTATATATTTATTTATTCTTTCAATTAATGAGGAAAATTATACACGGCAATACATAAAATACGAAATGTTATCTCAATCTTGCTATTGGATATTAATGCTAACATCCAATAGCAAGATTCATAATAAATTCCTCAGCTTGAATGCCGTAGCCCGGAACAACTCAGTGGGACTGCATTTATACCAGCCACGCTAGTCTCGAAGTCATGAGTTGAGAGTGTTGTGACGTCTTCCTCTGGAGGTACCTCTCATGTTGTCCATTGTCCACTAATCATCACTTCGTTGAAAATATTTTCCATATTTAGACCCACGAAATATCTCTACTACAGCCAAAATATTCGTCCAGGGTATTTTGGATATGCGCCTATAGATATTTCGCATACTTCTCAGTGATGCGACCACGTGGCTTGATTTAGCAATAAAAATAAGAGAGACAAATAAAATCTCTATAAAAATAATTACTCCATTATTCTGCTCACGTCAAAAAAAATTTTGGCTTTGTTTTTATGGCTTATAAGGGGAGTGGTAAGATTGAAAACCACAAAAATAGTGATGGTATTTTAGCGGAAAGTGTTAATTATTATTTTTTTATAAATACACCTTTCTGAAAAAATCCTGAAAATTTTCAAACAAGAAAACATTTCCAGTTTCAACAATATCAATGAATTTATATTCTTTAATCTTAGCATACCCAAAAGACACGAGCCACCACTTTTTATAGGAACTATATAACATTAAAAAAAAATATGTTTTTCTAAATCAATTTATTTCAGTAGTATAAAAATAGAAATAATTTGTACTTAATTCCCAGATCTTCTACCTTCTACCTTTGCCCATTCGCCTACTATTGAGTTACTCCACCTAACTAACAGCATAAATATTGCCATACAACCTATTCCAAAAGTGGCTCGCGTACTTATTGAGTTAGGAGTCGACTGATGTTCAATAATTTGTTTACATTTTAGAGGTAGGTACGAGTATTTGGACCGCCCATTAGCCTTGGCCAGCGTGCTTCCTGATGAATATGCAACACCTCCAACAAGACTTATTTGGCATAAGACGGTTAAAGGTTCGAATCGAATAAACAAAACTGTCACTGTTGGTATTACAACCTACGTCAATTTTATAACCTGCAAAAATCTGTAATAATATTAATAATAATATTAGGATAATTTGTATACCGTTTTTGTGAAAAATCACCGCAAGGGCGCTGTACAAATCTTAATTCCTAGTTAATATAAATTCCTACTTTACATTATTATATGTCTATGTAGGCAAATAAAAAATGTAAAAGATTGAACATATTCACAATACTACTTAACATTTTATTACTCCAGCAGTTTTATTGAAACAAAATGTGTTGTGACCATAAATTTGCCAGTAGGTATTTTCACATTCATTTTTATATTTAAAAATGGCAATTTGTGACATAAAAAATAAATAAAAACCGGCCGTGCACCTACCTGAGTTATTATAGCGTGAATATTTCAGGCAGTGTTTAATATGCCTAACGACAACAACTATGATAGTGCCATGTAATTGGGATGTTTGTTTGTTATTTTAGTTACCACAAAATAGCTATGCATGCTCGCTAGCTACACGTTATTTGGCGAGTGGGTGAAGACTGTAGTGTAAGTACTGTGAGAGTGGAGCGTGAGGCACAATGCGTACAGGCACATAACAATAAAGTACGCAGTAAGTAAAGCGTGCGAACGTACCCGTGGAGCCGTCCTCGTAGGGCAGGAGCTCCGAGTCTCCGCCGTCCGGGACCTGGGCCTCCGGAGACATTGCCAGCACACTCGCTACACCTGCCTTAGGCTGGCTCGTAGATGCGGCAACAGAGGAGCTTGCGCCACTCATCGTTGTTGCTGAAGCTTCTTCGTGCATTTTAACACAATGTTCACCACCGAACGAATGTTTTAGCCGTTTTTGTACTCCAGCGAGTACAAAAAGCTACGAACTGTAATTAGTGACCTTATAACTGTCGATATTTTATTTTTTCACTGGGTACAAGTCAAACTTTAGTAATGTAGGTCTGTAGGCCACTTCACTTAACACTCTACATTCAGACCGCATTCAGACATTACTCCTGAATCAATACAGCGCCCGTGTTCATGACTGACATTGAAACGGTACGAAAAAGTACAAAAAGAGTGTTCCGCGGATTCGGTCCCTAGCGCTTTGAGATCAGTGTTTCCCTTTCGTAAAACTAGGATAAGTGTTCAAAAACTCGATTTTTAAATATTAAATATAATTTGGTCGCTGAATCATCAATTAAAATACGTTAAGATTCATTTTCAGAGTGAAATATATTTTTAAATCGCATTGTTATTCTGAACATATTGCATTTAAAATTGATAAATCACTTTTGCTTCAGAAATTACGAAATACATTACACAATACTTTCACGAGAGCTCCAATGTAGGTCAGCACGAGCAATGCTGTGTTGCACAAGGTCAAGACAAGATATATCATCATGTGGACCTAATTCATATATTTATAATTTCGACCTATTTAATTAGGCAGTAGAACTTTATTTGGCTAGTATTTTAAGTTATATTAAGTTAAATAAACTTTTTAAGTGTTCATTTTGATTAATCGGTGTTTACACTTTTACTCTTTAATATCAGCCCTTACCGCCATCTATACACCAAACATAAGCCTAGTGGGAAACCTGCTGTGGTCGGTAAAATAGGTCGACTGGGGGGACCGTACAACATTCCAGTTCCAGCCCCTTTCAGGCAACTTTCCGGTTATCAAGTTACCGTACGCCAACGCCATCTACATCTTACCCGTATAAGCTCTACAGCTTCAGTTATATTACAAAACTGCCATCTGTTGACAAAAACTCAAACTATTTTATAATATTGTGCATACACAAACACCACATGATAATATTTCAGTGTAAATAACAATATGGGTAGGTACAAGATAAGGAAGGCCTCACCAAACTAATTTAATTTTGGCCCGTTAATTTCTAAATACATTTTACATTTATGTACACAGTCATACTTGGCTGATTTAACAAAAACTGGTGTGTTTAGGATAATATTTTGGAAAAGGTGTGCTACTCCTTTCTTTATAAATACCGACGCAATTATTTTATGCAACCCATATTATTGCGATCACGAGTTTTTCAGGTCAAAGAACATATATTTTGTAGTGAAAATGAAATAATAACTTTGTATGAGACCACAGATTTTATTTTAATTTTGTACCCTGATGATGCTTAGGCTAAGCGAAAGCGGTCGGTCATAAAAATAAAATAAAATCTGTGGTCTTTTACAAAGTTATTATTTCATGTTCATTAAATATGTCAAGCCAAAAAGTAATCGCTTTCTACGAAAATATATATTTTATATTATTGAATGCTCTTAATATAGCATTATAACATAATAAGGGCATTACTACCTTTTCATAATTTATAAAAACACCCTCTGTATTGTATTATTGTTATTAAAAATAAATTTTATCGCGTTTTATATTTACTCATTCACTCTGCGATCGGTTTGTTCAATTTTTTTTTACAAAATACATGATCAGTAAACACCAAATTGTTTTAAATTGCCCCAACTCCTCGACCATCCCTTTCTACATTAATTTTTGCCAACAGAATATTGTGCCTCGTATAATGTTTTAACGTTGAAATAATAAAGAGAAATTAAATGTAAATTTGGCGTCATGAAATGAAAAAACCTTATTATTATTAACAAAAAAATTGTTTCGATCACTTTTTTATTAATTAATTATAAAATCCCCAAAAAATAAACAAAGGTTTGTATTAATAATTAATAATGAACGTTCACAAAGATATCATATTTAACAATTGAAAAACTTTGTTACTCTTTATTATAATTGTATTTAATAATGCTCGTTACTATACAATAAATAGACGTTAAAACATTAAGGATAGAAAAAAATGGTTTGAAATTTTTCGTTTTTATTTACATGTTTAAAATACTCTTGATAAATTAATACTATTCACATATCTACATTTTTAACACATAATAAATCTATAAACATTTCAAAACACGAGGGGCATTTCAAAATCTTGGGAATTGGTTTCATTTATTTTTTGGATTTCAAATGTTGTTTAATAAATCATTAATCATAGTTTAAAAACAAAAATTGTTTCTTTCTTATTCAGTTATATCCCTATTCGAAAACATGTATTTATTATTTTTTTCATTTAAAAATTAATCATCGGGGAGGCAACACTTGACTAACAGTGTTTCGGGAATTTGTGTTCCTTAAATTATTGTGATTGGAGAGAATGTGCAAAATTTAAAAAAAAGGAAAATGCCACGTCTAAAAATCTTTAAAAATAAAAATAAATGCCCTTCTTTCTTCATGTTGAAAAATGGTTTGAAAAAAACCCCATAGTGTTCAAATACCATAGCTTCACCTCTATCACAATTCCTTACCGTATAAAATATCTAAACAGTTTAAAAAAATATTTAAGTGACAAAACCACGCTTCAGTACCTACCTAAAAAAAACGTGTATTTCATTGAAATAAAAATAATAATTATGTACCAATTAAAAATTTATAAAAAAATCACAAAAACAATAATTTTGAAAATAGGCACTGTGGTTAATATATTATAGATCAAATTGTTATTTATTTTTTTATCTTTTGTACTTTTTGTAGCCAAAAGAAGAAACATTGCATGTTTAAATATTAACGCCATTAATATGAAAGTATCCTATTATAGAAAAAAAACATTCCCAAAACTCCGTGTCCACCCTCATCATAAAACCTACCTACATTAAGTTGTAGTCTTTCGAACAAAAGCACGTAAATAATAATTAAACTCATCTATTACACACATATAATGAATTTACTAGACCTAAATATTAAATAATTCACCAAATCCAAAAGACATTCTCAAAAAATTATAATCATATTGATACTACGTTAGTAATAGTTATGATTGTGTAGAAGTATATATTATTTTACAATACTGTATTATGATTTAAGACTATTTTTACTGGCATCGTCAATCTTTTTCAACTTGTCCTCGACATCTTTAAGGGCTGGGCGCAGAACTTCCGGATTAACCCCTCCAACCACACATCCCTCCCCAACTATTTTTGGAATATCATCTTTAACGATAGCATTTTCTTGTATGAATTTCAACAGATTAGAATGTTCGACGATACTTGGCTTACCAGTTTCTCCGATGATCGGTTTCCCTATTAGAGGAACTTGTTCATCGGTATTAGCTTTGGAAATTCTTTTCTCAGCTTTTTTACACACCTCGTCTACTTTGTCATCTTCTTTGCGTATCTTCTGGGTCCAATCTACTTTAGGGACATTTGGAACGTTCATTTGAGATTCAGTTTTTGATTTTTTGTCTGTACTTTCACTATCTGATTGTTTCTTTTCATCGGTTGATGAATAACCATCTTTTTCATCATTTTTATGAAATTTCTGACTCCAATCAACTTTGGTTGGATTCGGAATACTTGTCTCGGGTTTGGTTCCCGACTTGTTTTCTTCGTTTTTGGGTTCAGATGTATTATTTTCTTCTACTGAAGGAGCATTATCTTTGTCATCATTCTTGTAAAACTTTTGGAAGGTGCTAAGTAAGTCATCTTCTGTGTCAAATGTTTTTATGACAGATTTTATTCTCGCGTTTTCATCATCATCTTCGCATGATTCGATTCGATGAAGGGCGGCCCCTGCTGACTTTCGCCTCAACTTATTTATATCCATGTTGGTATTTGCTGCTTCACTCTGCAACAAAGAACTTGAAAAGAATTTATCTGGTGCGAAGTTCGGATTGTTGTTCTCAGCATGCGCTAATGGATACATCTTATCATAGCCGAAAAACCCATCGGAGCCTCTTCTTCCGAGGAAGTTTTCTTTTTTAATCTGAACAACTCTGGCGACAGGATTTTCAGCTTTGCTATCAAAAAAGTCATCGATACTTTCTCTACGTCCTTCTCTTTGCGTTAGCGAGATGATACCTTTGTTTTGTGCTACGGGTACTTTATTTTTCATAACTTCGTCTACTTCTTCTATTGTAGTCGGTAATCGGTCTGTAGCAGAGCCCAAAGAAGCATTAATTGTTGGCGCATTAAGTCGACTCCTAGGAACTACAGGAGAATGTCGAATTGCGTTGTGTTCAAGCACTTCCATATCCCAATCATCGAGTCCTTCCCAAGAATCGTCGCTTTCACTGGCGAAGTCCATTTCGTTTTGCAACTTTTCCAGAAGTTGTTTTGGTGGAAGAGATCCGAAACTCTTACATCTGAGCATATAGTTCTCTAGCCTAGCTGCAGTTGTTGCCGAAAGAAAAGTTTTTCCTTCGGTTGGAAGAGATGTCACGGAAATATGTCTGGAAGGTTTTTTCTTTGGATTCGGATTTTTAGAGGTTCCCTTGAGAAGATGTGACTTGAGACTTAACTCTTCATAATTTGGTAAGGAAACTGTAGACATATTTTTAGGTCTAACAGGTTTTCCATGATATTTTTGCACTAAAATCTCCTTAGCCACTACGGTTTTTCTTTTCGGTGTAATATGAGCATCGTGTATAACTTTTCCATTCACAATATTTGTGACATGGTGATGAGTGCCATCACAAATATGGACGGGTTCTTTCTTGGGGACAATGATGGCTTCTTCAACTGGAATCTGAGGCAAGGCTCGTGGAGGTTTGATTTCCTTTGAGGAAACCCCGAGATCGGCTATATTTTTGAGAGATGGAGATTTTCCTCTATGTTTTCTGGGAGGAGGGATAGGTACATCCACGATCATATGCTTTTTCACATTATCCGGTACATCGGGGACCAGAAGTGGGACATCGGTCCATTCTACAGATAGAGGCTTCGTAGGAAGAGGGGCTACGGAAACTTTTGAAGTACTCCTGCGGAAAAAAAAAACAATATATTAAGTAACCCCATACATTAATTAAATTACAATCAGATTAGATTTTTTTTATCGAACTTATCAGTTCTTTTGTTTTTATTATTTAACTAACTAACTAACTAATCGTCACGCTGTTTCCTTTCAGGGGTAGGCAGAGAGGACGGACTGCCATATAACTCTGTCTTGGCACACATTCCTTGCTTAATTTACATTCATACGCCGTCTCATACATACTCTTTTGTTATTCTGCCTCTTCAAATTACCCAATTCAAGTATTGATTTGCTTGATTGTGCCATGTCTTTCTCGGGCGTCCTCGACTTCTTCTTCCATTCACTTTCGCATCATATATACCTTTCAAACTCCTTTCTTCGTCCATTCGCTCTACATGCCCAAACCATCTAAACGTCCCTTTCTTGATCCTGTTCATTACGCTCACATTAACCTTGCATTCTTTCCGGACATCCACATTTTTAATACGGTTATAAATGGTTTTATGGCACATACGTCTCAAAGATCTCATTTCCACAGGATTCAGTCTACTTTCATCTTTCCTCTGCCAGTTCCATGCTTCACACCATGGTTGGTATAAGCATTCCATTGTGGACTGCTATCTTCGCTTCTTTGGACAATTTATTATTTGCGCCAATAGCGTTCAGTCCTTTATTAATGGAGTTTCCTGCATTCACCCTTCTTTCAATATCCTTATCCGCCTTTCAGTATCTCGTAAACATACTTCCTAAATACACAAACTCATCCACTTGCTCTAAGTATTCATCACTCACAACTATATTGCACGCTGTTTTCGTACTCTCTCTTTCAAACACCATGACTTTGGACTTACTTACATTCATCATCAACTCATTTTGCATACATACTTGGTTCATTCTAGGCACGAGAAACTGTAGATCTTCCATACTGTCAGCAATCAGCACCGCATAGTCCATATACAATAGGCAACATACTTTCAGATTGTTCATTTTCGCGCCCAAGCCCACACCATTTAATTCTTGCATACAATTATCCATGTAAAAATTGAACAGCCACGGTGACATTACACAGCCTTGCTTTACATCTTTGGTGATGTTAAACCATTTTGTAAAATCACCGTTCACTCTAACACATTTTTACTATTCATTTATATATATCATACATACATACAAAATATAGAAATAAGATATGGGAAAATAACAAAATTCTACATAAAGCAATGATTAACAATAGCACGGAAAGCAAAAATAAAGTAGGGATACAGTAAATAATAAAAATCCACATTTAAAGAAAAAGCAATCACCATAAAAAGTAAAATGAAAGTGAAAAAAAAGCGGGATAATATTATTATTTAATTTTTTTTAATGTTAAATTTAGTTCTTAGCTAGGCAGATTGCTTGCTCCAAGGAACTAAATGTACTTGGGAAACGACGTATATAAGCGACGTCGGTAGATTTTCGGACTCCTCTCTCCCCAAGCCAATAAACTATTTGGTTATTATTGGACCTATGTATGACAACTTGAAGGTTTTTATGTTTATTTCTAGGGGGGTTTTAATGTATATTTTCATTCCAATATATGTATATGTATTTGAAAATTTGTCGTGTTGCCCGTCGAGACTAAGGGATCATTTGTGGTGTGACTTCTTGTAATATACACATTTGTTATAGTTTTTTTTATTTTTTATTTCTCAGTTTTTGTGTACTTGGTAATAAATAACCATTTTATATAGTTTAGGCGAACATCAAGGAATTGAACTCTTTTTTTGAAAACCTATAATGTGAATGCATAATGACTCAAATTATTGCTTCATTTAGTTGGAAGTATACTTACGTTACTGTTTGCTGTGGTTCCTTCGACCAAAACTGAAAAAGAAAAAAGGTTTAAATTAGAAGGGCGATGTTGATGAAGAAAGAAAACTTATAAAAACCGTTCAATATTAATAGGGATGTGAGTTATTCATAAATTGAGGGAGATTGCTAATTTGAAATATTAAAAATTATGATATATTAAGTATATCTGATAACCATACCGGGCGTAAAAACAGTCGTTTATTACAAACATTTCTGGAACCAAACCACTTAAATGGGGTAACTCGAAAAGTTAAAAATATGTTTAATTTTTTTGACTTTGTGATGAAAGATTAATATTGAAAACCCAATAATTTTGTGTGCCAAAGCTTGAAAAAAAAATTTAAAAAAAAAAATGTTCAATAAAATACAATTTTAATCTATGTACCCTGCTAATGGCATGGATAGTATCCGAAGTAGTTGGCACATATAATTTTTTTGTCTTTATTAAATAAATATTTCAAAAATTAAAGTACAAAAAAATATTCGATTTCCAATAAAAAATATGTATTGGGAGATATAATAATTTTGCGCTCACCTGGTAAAATTTTTTCCCAGCAGGGCTGCTGGCAGTTCCTCCTGTATCCTTTTTCTGCTTGCTGAAAAGCCCTCCCATTTTTGAAGAGAAGTTTGACTGAAATATATATGATAACAGGTGTGTCATTAAACAAAATACGATACAAGCTCCATAAGTAGTCATCAAAAACATGATATTAGGAACATTTATTATTTTTTAGTTACGTTCAAACTCAACAGATAACAATATATGTGTAGGTTTTTTTTAAATATCCTTTGCTCTAAGATATAATATTCCCTACAAACACGCCATTTCTTTTAATATATTGTATATTTCCCAAAATTCTGGTTAAAAAACTGAACGGAAAAATCTGTTAATGTTAACAAATATTTACTGTCTTTTAAATTGTTCCAAAACACCAAAAATCCAACAAAATATTTAAAATAAATAAATTGCGAAGCGATTCATCATATTTAATTTGTTAAATATTTATGAAATTGTAAAGCGATTCTGAACAGAAGAATGTCCAGCATAAATTAGGTATAACAGTTGTAAAACAGCATATCCGTCGGTGTCCGTAACCTCATTGAGCGTGATCCCCCTGAGTCTGGGACACCATCTGTTTATGCAGATTCCAACAGAATTTTCCCGATTATCCTAATAATAGCCTCACAAGCGCCATTCCGTTGGACATCATGAATGTCCGATTCATGTCAGAGTACTTAAAATGCTTGTCCACCTTGTTGGTTAAATTGGCAAACAATGTTCGCTAATAATAAAGTTACACTGTGAACGGGTATGGGTTACAGCTTTATTTATTGTGTGGATTTTTAGTCACATTGTACGATCGTGTGACATGCCGCACGATACAACTTTGCGTGGTTTGGGTACAGTGGATTAGCACTTTATAACATACAATACGGAGATTGAAAGGCGATGGGGTGAAGCGGATTTTGTAAAAAGGTAAAACACTACACAACTTATAGTGGGTACCCATCAAAATTAACTCTTTCGAAAAACAAAATTAATTTAAATTATTAAGAGTTGAAAACGGGTCCACTACTTCTTAATGAGCACTAAACGAATCCTAGAAAGTATAACTTGTAAAGGTCTCATATTAGGCAGCAGAATAATTGTTATATATTTTTTTAGATATAACTAATCAGATAGAATAGGGAGAGGTAGGTGGTGAAGTAAATCTCATCGAAGAAAATATATTTAGCTATTAATGTGAAGTTATTATATCATAAAATTTTATCAGCTGTAAAAATAGTATACCTTGCAGAATGTAAACAAAATGATAATGATAAATAAAACCTAACAACTACATGGTTCAAAAAAAGTAAACTAAAAACCAAATTACCTCTTTATTTTGTGTCACAACATCCACTTAGTCCAGGGCTTCTTTTTTCAGGATAACGAAGAGATCTGAAAGAAAAAATATAAAATATTGGCTTGGTATATAGAAGAATAATTCAGAAAATACTGGTAAAATTTAGATAAGCATTTGATCACTCTTTTTAGTAGAAATCATTTTTTATTGAAGCTTATTGTGGCGGCTCGTAATTTTTTAGTGTGCTAGAGTGCTAAGAAAAAAATAAAACAAACGTATTAAGATTTTTCAGTTTTGGTGGTGCACTGCACGGCTCGCTGAAAAATCTTCTCATAAAAAACTAATATCATGAAAAAAAAACTTTTTTGACTACAACAACAACGTTGATTTCGTTTTTCAATCTTAGCACTCTAGCACATTAAAAAGTCACGAGCCGCTACTGATTTATACTAGAAATAACTGAGATTACTCTTAGCAGAATCATTTATTTGTAAATCTGTTCGTTTTTTTTCATGATAATGTATTGATCTTGTAACTACAACCTACCCCTAACAAAGAGCAATGTACGCCGCAATCACGCGGGTTCCTATTATATACATATCAAATCATTTATAACAACAACGCCATATTATAATAGTAGATAAAAAAGTTATAATATTCATACTAATAGCATTTCATTTGTAGGTATGGCGCAATTTAGCCAAATTCTACCTTAATTGTTATGTTTGAAAGATATAAACAACCGATGTACTGTTTTTTTTTTCGCAGGCACTGTTATTATAAGTTGAAACTAAAAAGCATTTAGGTCGTTGCGCTTCGTTCTAGTTTTATACTGATGACATTTTCATATTTTTCATGACTTCTATACGAATGGAGGTTCGAGTGTAATAAATAGAGGAGATTAAATCATATGTGGCGTTAATGCGATTTTAATCCGAGTCTAAAAAGTCTTTAAAACTTTGCCTTTAAGTGAGTATGGTTAAATGTGAGATCGGATTAATATTATTCCCAGGTGTCATTTAGAACGTCCGTATATAAACTGTCGCTTGTGCCAATCTGGTATTTTCAAATACTATAATTTATTTTACTGCTCAAAAAATAAATTCAAAACCAATAAATTTTGATACTTCTCAAATACAACGAGAGTGAAATCTTATCCGTAGATTGACTAAATGAAACAAATTCGTTGGTTTGTTTTAACCAGGTCATTTTTTTAACTGGTGTCTTAAGTAAAGAAGTTTACGTTGTAAGTAAAAAAAAACCAATGTATCATACAAATAATTAATATTTGGTCAGAATTTATAATTATTATTTTTCTTAAAATTGGAATTAACTTTAAAGCATTAATGCTTATTTATTATTAAATATTCAAAACATGGCAGCATAAAAAAGAAAGAAATTCGAACAATAATAATTTTCAATAGAAGTATGAGATCGTTTTAAAATACCGCTTTCTAATGAGGTCTTGATGGCTTAATTGGCAGAGTATTACTCCCGGATAGAGTAGAGGTTCCGAGTTTGAGTCTCGGTCATGACCATTGTTCTTTTTGGTTTATGGCTTTTTCCTGTTTCATATTTGTGTTTTAAATTATTAATATTTTTTAAATATTTAATTATTTTTGTATTTGTCGTTATTTTAAAATTTAACCTGATGAAGGTAGGATATTTCCAAAACTGTGAATGAATTTAATGGATGTAACCGTTGGAACTAGGTGCATTATTTTATTCAGAATATAATTCATCTATCGTGACTCTTTAAATATCTCTAAAGATATTGAGAGATACATTTATGATGAACGACACCCGAAAGTTTTCTCCCTAATGTTCACAATTTTTTTGTTACTGACATGATTTTCAGTTTAGTTAAAAATAAACATAGATTGATGGAACCTGTTTTCAAGCCTCTTTTCTGTTAAAAATGATAATAACACACCTTTGTTATATTCGCCATCAAATTGGATACCTCCATAGCTAATTGAACAAAAGATTAGCCTTGCCAGTGTAATATCCATCCATCCACCAAAACATTGACGCTTAATACTGCCACAACAACTCGTTACCTTCGTTTATCATTACTAGACAACTATTATAATTCTATTCTCGGAATGTGAAAACGCTGGGAAAAAGGCACAGATGTATTAAAATAAAGGGTTATTATCGTCCACAACTAGCCTTTATCGTAAACAACATGCCAACTTCCAGGTCTATTGACCTAATCACTGCAAATAGAATAATAACTATTTTATACAGGTATGAGGTGTTGTTGTCGGAGTAGGAGGTCAACCTGCCCACTCGCCGGGACCTAAGGCAAGGATTTTTAAATTCTGTAAATCGTTATATGCATGCAATGTATGTAGGTACTTATACATTATAACGTTACGTTATTCATTCGAAGTGGTGCTTAGGAAGATAAAATAGATATGGAGTCCGTAGGATGATATTTGGTCTTGGAAATCAAAATAGGATTATTAGAATAAGTTCAAGTTGGAAGAAACTCACTGTGGAATCTCCCCTCCCTCTTCATACATCACACGAGGCCTCTAGTGCTACAGTGTTGTTTCCTAAATGTTTGAGAAATCAAGTTATTGATCTAATTTACACCTATTTATGATATAAGTAGGAAAAAAAATCATCAATCTTTATTTCCCCAAGGAAAAAAGTAGAAACATCAAGTCTAAAGTTATCAAGTTTGATCACAAAATAAGACCCTTACTCGTTAAAAAATATATTGTCAAAAAAATGCTTTTGTCTTCATTTTGCGAATTTGGGGTTTGACCACTATTGGGTTAGTGGCCTCGCATGCTAACACGTTAACATTTGCATCTTATCCCCTTCCAACAGATTATCATATAATTTTTGGGATTATTATATCGTAAAATATATTATCGTTAATAGATGCTTCATGTGTTATTGTCGATAAAAGAACCCAAATGATTTCAGTATCTTTTTTACAAATAATAATACATAATATTGTACACATTAAGTGATTTAATTTTTTTTACTAATCCGCTACTGACATGTCGGTAATAGAGATGCAGTATAAAAGCAAGCAGGTGTATGGCAAATACAGCATAACACAGACGCAGATCGCAAAGGTAATACGCGTAACTGAAAACAAAAAAGGAAGGTCTTTCCAACAAAAAATAAAACAATAAATAAAAACCAACTTGCTACTTTTCACATTGTATGTAATAATTATTTTTATGATATGACTGTAAACTGTATGCACCTAGATTATCTCTGATTGTTTGTTGCGAAACTGGATAGCACTATCATTCTTTGTTCAGATAATATTATTGGTAAAAATATTTAAAATCAACGATCAAATCATGCAGAAAGCCAGAAATATATATAGGAAAGAGTTCAATTTGAATTTATGAAAAGAAATACTCTACAATGAATAGTCATTATCCGCAAGACAATCTGGTTAATTGAAACAATTACGCGTGTTGTCTTCTACTGCTTCCATGACTAATTCAGGGCTAAAGGCATCCACGGTACACCTAGCATGCGTGTCTTCAGGACGTGCCACCTTATGACCTGTTACGCATATTTTACCGACATTAATAATAATTAGTTATAATAACAGCGATCTCTGCAGATATTACTGTGCTCATTTGATCGGGTAATTCGTTACCACTTACAAGTCCCCGAAGGCGTATCTACGTTTTTACTTCGGTATTACGTTAAAATTAGCGTTGTGACCGCTCTGTAAGAACTACTTCAAAGAACTACCTCTTTTGTCGGCAGTTGCCACTTCCTTCATTGTTCATTGAACAAATACTTCAATTGAAGTTGGTAGTTCCGCTCATATGTTCATTTTAGCGTTGTTACCGCTTCGTGTGAACCGGTTCCGGTTCTTTTCACTTTCAAAACTCTACCGACTAGTAGTTTTTTTGGCGAGGAACCAGTTCCAGTTCTTTTTGCAAGTACTTTTCGAAAAAATCTCAAGGAACCGGTACCAAAAAGGACTGGACAAATAACCGGTTCCTCGCCAAATCAAATCTCTTTTTAGCGAGTTCTACTTTAATTGAAGTGTTCACTGCGAAGGGTTCATTTTAAAGAGCTAGCAGTTCGTGAAGCATTCACAAAACATTGAAGTTTTTCTTAACGCTAGTTAAGAAGTATCTTTATTATTTATCCCCTTAACCTTAAAGTAAGCTTTTCTTTAAATACCTTTATTACTTATTATTTTGTTCTAGCAATTATTTAATGATAAAAATAACATTTATTTAAATTGGAATTAACTTTAAAGCATTAATGCTTATTTATTATGTCTCGGTCATGACCACTGTTCTTTTTAGTTTCTGGCTTTTTTCAGGTTCATATTCGTGCTTTAGATTATTAATATTATTAAAGTATTTAATAATAACATTGAGTTTATATAGCGCAATTTTCTGATAGTTCACCTCAAGTACACACTTTACTATTTACAAGTCCGCAAAAGAGTGTTTGCGTTTAGGACCGATGGTGTTGTTTGAAAATGTATTAAATCTACTCTTTATTCCTTTATTAGATTTTCGATTAGCATTTTAATCTAACCGTACAATCAATTGAAACCAGTATTTCTTAATTGTACCAAGTAATTCCTTATAAATATACAAAAACGTGTTCCCGAAAAAGTATCTATGTAATTAATACGACACCTGCCTAAGTAGTGGTATTATGTAGAAGTTCATGTTTGTGTGATTTTCTATTTCCTTTTTAAAAATCATTCCACCAATTAAACATTTATTTGTGCGCAAAGTGATTCCTTACTACTAATAAGTCCCAAAAATAGAATCTAAGTAAGTTTCAAATAAGAAAGTTAGCCAGTATAAGTGGAACATTTTATGTTTTCATGTAACCAATTTTAAGCATACCTTAACATAAGTAGTAATATTTTGTTTGTTGTGTTCATGTTTATTTGAAAGAATCTATTTTTTTTGTTCAATGTATTACTAGGTAGCAACAATAAATAATAACACTTTATCAAAATTTTATACGAAAAAACGAGCATTGTACAGATACAGAGCCTAAATAAATCACTATCAAGCCTAACACGCGTACTAACTATAGACAATTTAAATATTTAATCAAAAGATTTTTATTGAAATAATAAGAGATTAATTTAATATTGTCCTGATGATGGAAGGGTACTTCCGAAACCGGTAGACAAAATATTAAATAAAAAAGTGGTTAAAAACAAAGTGTATGTGTTCTATTTACAAAAGATTTTTAATTATAGTCTATTTATTAACTTAAAAAAATACTTCTGACAAAACGTTAAGGAATAGAAGGTCAGAGGAAGATTTTTTTTAATTGAATTGAATACAACATACCATTACATATTTTGTTCATAAAATTTGATTTGATCAAACGTCAGCGGAAAAAACATTGCGGATATGGTAAAAAAAATCATCTTAAATTCACTTCAATGAGATAGTTATTGACGCCCTCGATATTTCCAGGAATGTTTTTAAATGGCCTATTGCTTCAATGATACCATCGCGTATCAATATTTTGTGTATTATTAAATAGTTTATATTATTCAAATGCAAATAACTTTGACGATAAATAAATAGCAGGCAATGCCAAGGAAATGTCAAGAAGCAGTTGGAGATTTCCCTGCAAGTGTTATATTGTGTTTGCAATTAGAGCGGCTTTGATGTTGGTAAATCTTATTAGGTACTTTTTTAAATGACCTTAATTTAAAATTTCATTACCTTGTCTGTTGATCTTCAAACGATGAAATTCGCTTGATGTTGAAATTGTTATGTAATTATTTTTTTAAGTGGTTTACGTAAGCAGCTGCATTATTATTTCAAGAACTAGTGACTGCAAGCTAGATCTGGATTAAAAAAGTTACATCGAGTGAAAAACCTAAGTTTTATGGCAAGCTTGCAAACTTACTGAGTAAGTTCAATAACTCTGATATGTTGGTAAAAACTCATTACGGAATATTCATAGTGTATTTGTTTAATGATTGTGAATTCTAATGAGAAACCACTTAATAAAGCTAGCTAAAATGCGCTTAGGTAACTAACTAACCACCATCACATTCAAATACGCAGAGAAGATGGAACGCGAATCTAATCTATGTCCTAGTACACACTTCTTGCTTTTTTAAATGTATTCATCGTCTCATACATTATTTCCTGTAATTTTTGTATTTAAATATTTTATAGACTCGATCGTAAAATGTCTTCCGGGGGCATCTCCTACTTCGTCATGTATTACTGGCAGTCTTTTTTCCATATTTCCCTCTATATTTTTCTCTTTTAAGGAAAACTAAAATAATTTGAAACAAAAATTCTGGTTATCAATATTAAAATTTGTGGAAAAAATTATGTGGAAATTGGTTTCCAATCCAAATAATTTGGATTATTCTTAATAAACCAAGTGATTTTGTAATTTACAAAAAAACATATAGTTTTAACCAAACTGGAAATATATGTATGAAAAAAGGCTTCAAAAACCCATCAACCTTTGAAAATGACGTCGGCATCAAGTATTTTTTAACAAGTACCGGGAAGCATTTGGTTATTGGTATACATTCAAATAAACTTTATGAAATAAAATGAACAAAATAAATTTGTAAAAGACCACAGCTTTTATTTTTATTTTTATGACCGACTGGTTTCAGTTATTTGTCAAATCACAAAGTAATTGCTTTATACGAAATTATAAACTTTATTAATAATGGAAATAATTTTCAATAAAACAAGAAACTGAAGAAGACCCATAATTAAAAATAATTAGGTCAACACCGAGACTCGAACTCGGAACCTCTACTCTATACGGTAACGTCTCTGCCTATTGAACTACCGAAATCTTTTTAGAAAGTGTCTATTTCCTTGAAAATTATTAATATATTTTTTCCAATGTCTTCCGATATAGTCGGCTATCTTTGTAATGGGATGCAAATCAGTTGTATACTACCTCTTGACTACGCGAAGGTAAAATCCGTAAACTTTGATTAAAAAAATAACTCTATCGCTGTTATAATACTAACAGATAAACATACAAAATTTGTTCAGATTTCTGCATAAACACACTGGTATTGAAAGCAAGCAGATAAGACTTTGCCTGTTAATAAAAGCTTGCAAATAATTAAGATAAGAATATCGCACTGCGATTTTTAGAGCATTCCTGAAGTTAAAAAAAAACCAGTGCTAGTTTTTCAAGAGTTTCTGTGAAGAGAACTATACTTATAAGTTTAACTCGATAAATTACTGTTATAAAGGCCGAAAATCCATTGGAAATGAAAGGTGCAAGCTTTGCCGTGCCTGTATCGACATGCCCAAGAGCGCATTGTGCATGCCCCTCTTAACCTGACCTAAACTAGAGAGTTTTATTTTTTGTACTGCCCTATTCGGACGATCCTTGCATACGTTAGTTAGGTTAGGTTGAGAGAACGTTGTACAAAGCGATCGTGAGCATTGAATATAGTTGCAAGTGTATTTGGATATTTTTTTCGCGGTTAAGAACCCCAACTCAATGTAATGTGTTAGGAAAAAACATATGAAAAACAGAAAATTGTGAGAACTTTGATATATTGTTAAAATATGTTGTTAAGGTATGCTATTGAAGAATGAACATGTACGCCAATGCTGAAAAAAGGTAAATGACATTATCAGGTTGAGAATGAATAGAATTCTTTTATCAGACACCGTTAGTTAGCTTACGCACGATGTGGTGAATAGAACGATAGCATATCGTCGCTGGAAAGGTAAAAGGACTTAAGCGACACTGAGTCTTAAGACTTTTATGGCTCTTTAGCCATCTAAAATAAATTTACCACTTGGGAGAAGACTTGACTCAAGCGACACAAATTTGGGACTTTTTTAGCTTTTTGTCGCTTTAGGTTAGTCAGTGAGAGCAATAAGTCCCTAGAGTCAACTTTTTTTTTCAAAATGCAACCAGGTAAGACTTGGTGTAAGCTTCTCAAAATGGCGTTTCAGCCCTCTTGCCTTTCCGGCGACGATATTGCACACCATGCACACCTAACGATAAATATAAAATAAATAATTTATTAGGAGTGAATTCATGGAAAACCACTAAGTATCTGTAATTTTTAAAAATCATACACCTGGTGGAAATCTAAGTGCCGAACCTTACGAAAGTAATGATGTTTGAAGATTCAATAATCTCTTACCCCCCTTCTCTTACCTTCTCAATATTTAACTTGTATTGGAGACAAATTGAAGTGTCACGGTTTTCGAAGATGGTACGCCACGAAACATATGTGATGTTTACATACTATTAGGACACTAATTTACCCACGTATAAACCAAGTCTTAACTTTAAATCATGAAATCAGTTTGTGTGAAGTCCACAGCAAAATTAATTGACGGTGAGCTCTGGTGCCCAAAAAAATGAACAGATTTTTCTTTTTGGAGTATCACGATCAAAGCATTTAAAATATATATTTCTTAATCACCTTCTCAGTTGACGTTTTGCCTCTTTCAATTCATATTATCTGTCTCTATCTCTCTGTTCCTTTGTAATAATCAAAATGTAAATCTTTTGTTTTCTCACTGTTCTCTTATTTTACTTTATATCGTGTTCTCCCTATTTATGTATATATAATAGCAAACATTGTATTTTTTGTTAAGTTTAATTTTGTGCCCTGATGATACTTAGGCTAAACGAAACGGGTCGGTCAAAAAATTAAAATTAAATCTGTTGTCTTATACAAAGCTATTTTTTAATTTCAGTAAGTATTTATTTTATCTCGCAACGTCTTTTTTATATGAGTTTTTTTTATATTCGTTTAACTCGTGTAATTAGTTTTTATTGTTCCATAAGAAGACAGATTTCGAGTGGCGAAAATCATGCCAAACCGGATTGTAGGTATTAGTATAACAATAAAACAAGAATTCCAACAAAATGTTTCCTTTCAATTACACATCCGATATTTATTTTTGATATTCAGATCGTTTGTAGTCAAATCTTAAGCGGTCCCTATTCGAATATGGGTAGGATACTTTGCTCCTTCCCACGTAACTTAATCTCGAGTGATCCCAAAATATAACTCGCGAACATAAACATGCAGTCGAAATGCAAAACAATATTATGTTTTAGTACAATACGCTTGGAAAGGCGACGACGATCGTTTGATCTGAACTGGACTATAGAATTGAAATATCCACGAATAATGTAAATACATCTGGAACGTGGTTGTTGGTCTAACAGTGGGTTGTGCATATTTTGCATGCACTCACTGGAGAGATACACCGATACAGGTTTGTTGTGGGCAAGTCCTTGTGGCTAAAGTAAGCTCAATTATTATTTCATTCTTGTGAAATTGTGCAAACCTTTTCGCATACCGAACTCTTGGAGAGATTATCGTTTTAATTGGTTTATTTAAGTTCCAGGAGCCGAAAGGTCTTATGCAACCTGGCGAAATCAGTTTTCTTTCTAATTGGCATATATACATACATTACCGGGTAACGAATAACCTCACTAAATTAAAATTTTAATTTCCCTGCTAAGATGTTGTTTGTGTGTTATTGTAGGACTAACTTTAGAGCTAACTTAAGATTCAACCATGTAAGTAGTTCGGCGGATAGTCAGAAACGTTGTAATATATTACGCGGCGGTAACTATAATATTAAAACTTCTACAATGTTGGAACTATGGAAAATTAAGGCATTATAATTATCATTAAGTATTCACATAAAATCAAACATGGTAATTCCTGTGTACATATAATAAAAGTAGCTAGTTTGCGCTGTGTTAATATTTAAGCACGGTTAGTAAATAAAAGTGTTTGCCAGAGTAATAATTATTAATCGGCGATAGTTTTCTCTCAGTTGGAAATTTCCAAGAGAGGTACCGGGAAAGTTTTCGCAAGTCGTGGATGTTGGCGGGAGCGAACACAAGCAACAGCTTTTTTGAAAATGATTTCCAAGCAAAACGTGTATGGTTGGTATTTTTTCAAATACAATTATAAAAAAAATTAAAGCTGAGCTTTTCGAATAGAACGAAATACTCGTATATTCAAAAAATCTCAAAATTTTTGCCTACGAAATTGTTAATCTTTTGCAGATACTTAATAGTAACTAGTTAATTGAAATACCTGTATAGATAATAAATCATATTTTATTGTTAAATAATACAAGGCATGTAAGATTATTTCTCAACAATCTTACATGGTTTGAAATGTTAAATATTAAAAAAAATATTAACCATTAAAGCCATTATTCAGAATCCTGATTTGCTTAAACTGAAAACTTTTAATTCAATTTATCAAGTACTTACTGTCTCTTTAATTTGTTTAAGATTCAAGATTTTCACTATTTAATTGTGTCTATATTTAAATTACATAACCTCAAAACTCTTCTGAATTTGTCACCAATTAATTAAAATACACATAGACATAGTTATGCAGAAAGCGTCCAACCCACAATTTGCCAAAATCTAGTTTTACATGTTTTCCTATAGATAAATGAAAGATTTACATCGGCCGAAAACAGTCAAGCTCCAAATGCAATATATTTTAGCAAATTCATTTTTTTACTAACGCACATTGGAGATATTTGACTTAAATCTAAATACATTATAATATGTAGAATAACATAAAAAATGTGTTAAAAAAAAACGCATTGGCATGTTATAAATTGCCTATTTATAATAATGCTCATAAATAAATAATAATAAAAACACTGATATTCACTTTAAAAATGCCGATTACGAATATTAATGCTTTTTCAATCGTCATATTTTCAAATGCCTTTTACTCAATTTCATATTTTTGGGGTTGGATGTTTTCTGCATTATGTCCAATTAATGTTTAAAAAATCAGAAATAAAAGTGATACAACTGGCAGGCAAGATGTAGGCAACAATGGAAAATGTTGTGGTTTTATTAAAATCAGCCCAACGATTTCAGCAAAACCTAACCCACGATGTTTGGACATGGGAGAAATATGTTGAAGGCATACATATTATACTGGATGGAAAGATAAATAAAAGTTGCCTAGAGATGCGATATGCTGATGACATGAAGAGAGCTGCCGGCGTCGGATGGGTGAGAATTGCCAAGGGGCCTATGACCAAAGGTCAGAGCAAGAATATATATGGAGAGAGAGCTAAATATTCTTACCCAACTAATACAAATTTACGATAAATTACTTTCTCTGGGTTTTTACGTCAAAAGCCGCGATGGAGAAAGAGATAAGACAAGATGTCACATAATATCGCACCACCCTTCAGTATGTAAGCATGTTTTCCGTCTCCCGCATCTCCGGCGGATACGCCCACTACGTTTTGTTATGCGACGTAAGTCAACGGTTTTTAGGTTATATCCTATATTTTTGTTGATAACAATACTGTGAAAACGTGGCTATACAAATAAACAAAACATTATGTTGACATGCGCCATGAATGGATGTATAAATACCCTAGCCCTAGCCACGCCCGAGTGAGGAAAAAAGCAACAATCCTGACTTCACAAGCTATCCCTCCTGGTATATTATTCCTCTGAGGTACAAAGCTGTCCGCTAATCGCATGAAAAATAAGAAGAAATTTAAATGAAAGCATCCTAGATATTGATACTTACGTGTACAAAAGGCCGAAATGATGGCGAAATAGTGGAAATGAAATGATCATTATAATAAATTTGAAGATCTTTGAAGCGTGTAAAAGTTACAGAAGATGTAGGAGGCAATGTGTGACTGTCCAATCTCAGTACCGCTAATTACCGCTAAGTACGAATCTGCTGCATAGTTGATACAGTCGTGATATCACGGCAGGGCACGTGCTAAACATTATCTATTTGTCTTGCGCGTTATCGCCGCTCGGTCAACAGAAACGCAGCGGCGCGGCCTGGAAACCATCTTGGAAAAATTGATGGGAATAATACTTTACGTAACTGCTCAAAGTAACCAGCCTCAGCAAAGTCAATCGTAACGACGAAATATATCAACCTTAAAGAAGAAAAACCTTTTTCTCCGTGAAAACCCTCAGACACTGAGATTATGCAGAGGTTTTTCTGCCTAGAATTTCTAGGTCAGCGCAACTAGTTTCATTTTGAAATGCTATTTTTATCATGAGCTATGGAGCTTAAATCCGATTGAACTCAAAATTTATACAAGACGTCTTATTGTTTGTTTATATCTACTGATAAATAAAATAAGGTGACGGACAAAGCCGGGTAGTAAATCTAGTATTTAAATGTATATATTTGAAAATTTGATACATTGATTTAGTTCATGTGTGTTTAATCGACTAAGTTTATGTTTGTAACGATATTTTAAAAAATATCATCAACTACTTAAGATATTTTTATAATTTATTTAAAAAAAAACTAGCTGTACGTGCCTAATAAAAACATTAAAATTGATATTCCTAATAATCATTGAAAAATGGTGGTGCTCGAAAGAGAACAGCATCATCTTAAAGAAACGCATGTGACAAAATTATGTTCACTAATATTGCGTGCCCTGTTTGACAATTGAATATATCGCCAAAGATTAGTTTAGTGACAGTTGTAACTGAAAAAAATCGAGTTAATATTGTTATGAACACATTTGGACAATGGTTACAATATGCCCAAAAAGTAATAAACATAACTATTAAGCTTAGCAATTATAAGATACATAACCTTAAACCTTTTTTTCCGAAGTAAAGTTAGATAAATAAGACAAATTCACTTATATTGGTTTAATATCATTGACTAAATACATTTAAAAAAATACGGAAATGCCTTAATAAATCATATACCCGACTAAATTATTTATGTTCATAAATAGCCCCTCATTAAGCTCTCACCAAAATTAGGCGCCTGATTGATGGTTAGTTCCAAAATATACCACATGTTCCATCAAAACAAGACTTCAACAAAAGTAAATACATCGCGAACTTTCCCCAACTAAATGATTCGAGCATGCAATCATTAGTTTAAAGCAGCCCTCCTAAACCTGGAGAAATTCCACCCAATTAGGTAAATGCTTTTTCTATGGACAATGACTAAGGACTAACGACCTTGGTCTCAAGAGACGAATTGGATTTGTGCAAGAAAACAAAAAAAAAGTGTTTTAAACATGCAGATTGATTTTGGGGAATTCTTGCCAGCTTTAGGGAGTGAGGAAAATGTTTAGTAAGCACTGGTTAAACCAGTCTATACATAAATATGTAACAATATTGTTGACAGGTATTTAGATGGATTTTTTTATTAACACGCTGGTAAAGTGTCGGAATGGAACATATTATGATTTATGTGTGGTTTCAGCGTTAGAAGTTTCGTTATTAAATAGAAAAAAAGATAAATTCTGATTAATGAGCAATTATTGTGTTGAGATAAAACACAATTTATTGTTTTTTTCGATGCCAATATAACCAAAGTAAGCAATATAAGCAATGAAATGATAAATCGAGGGGACCTCTTTCAAAATGTAATGACATCTGTGTGTGAGCCTCAAAGAAAACATTTATTAGAGTACTGTTAGACGCGAAAACTAGGTAAACCTCCCTTCAATCATAGTTTTGTTCACCTAATGCGGGCATTGATGGGAATTGTGCAAACCGATTATTAGTTAAGCCTTATTTCAACATTTTAATATTCGTGAAAACATTTGAATATTACGCTACAAGTGACGAGTGCTATATTACGAAATCAGTCGAAAAAGGGGAGGAGTATAAGTAGGGTCGGCCCTGTGCAGGCGCAATTGGAGCAGTCCGCTCCAGGCGGCAAATCGTCATGACACTGATAGCATCTAACCACAGTGCTTTATGTATATATGATGAAAAAACCATCCCTTCATGAACGGCAATTTAACCCCAAGTTTCCGGCGTGATGGCGCGGAATAAAAAGCCACGCCTCTCGTCTTATACTCGATACGATTTGGTACCAATATTCTGTTCAAACAAAAAAATAACCTGCGCCAAGCGCCGTTTGACTCAGGTACGGGCCTGAGTGTAAGGTCAATGGTTGTAGTACGAAGCAGATTTCGTGGCTTGGAAATATCTGTAATTGAACAGGTATTCAAGGTGTGGAGAGCTGCTCCGATTGGATGAAGAGAGATATAAATTTATTTCAGTGGTAATACAACACAGCTCATAGGCCTCCCTCTTTTCGGAATTATTAATAAAAAAACGATTCGTAATCTCCAAGAGAGCAGTATCACAAATTTTGACATATCCACTTTATAATTAAAACAATATACCGTAATACTTTTATACGCATTTTATCAACACAAAACTTTTGGTGTGAAGTAAAAACTATTACCGACAAGTTTATGGAATCTGATTAACGAAACCTGAACAGGTGAGTCAAGGTTTAGCCAAACTATTCTAAGGAGGTCATGAAGTAGCGCTATCAAAATAGTTAAACATTCCAATGGCAATAATATTTGTCAAATGCTTAATTTCAGGGCCACCGTAAGGGTAATTGTGAGTTTGCCTTATTTGGAATATCAATAATAGTCATTAATTAGGAGACAGAAGGTAGTAAGATTAAGATGGATATCCGAAAGATTAATTGATTCAATTTTTCAAATTTACTGCTTCACCGAAGAGTTTCAAAAACGTGCTTTTTAAATCGTTTATGTTGTAAATGGTGGGTACATAATACGTTTGAGGTAGATTACGTAGGTAATTAAATATTAACGTTTTAAATCTTTTTATTATTTTATCTAGAAAAAAGTTGCAGCTTCTGAGTCCAAATTTTCGCCATTCAACAACAAATAAAGTTTTTAAATACAACTATATATGTATACATTTCTTTAATTCTAAATGTGTACGTGACTTTGTACAATGCCACAAGAGAAATGATGGATCCCCATTATGTAAATTCGGAATGGGTCAAAACGTGGGTCAATTTATTTGAGAAAATTATTAACAGCCGAGTTATCTTTAGTGGAATAGGAGTGTATTCTGTAAATAATATGAAACCATTGGCTCGGCTATGTTACATTTATGGTAAAGACGTTCGAACATAATCTTTAAGAATAATTAAATAAATGAATGGGACTTTCAGTCTTGGAGTTATTACTCTATTGATTCTTCCCTTTCACCTTAAGCTTTGTAACTGGAATTTCACAGTTCCCCTTAAAATAATTTAAGCTTTGCAATTTCGCATACACAAACCAAATTTAATATAAAACTGCCAGCTACTTTGTGGCATTCCATTGTTGTGCGGCACTCGCCAGCACCAGCAAACATCGGTCGCATCGTAAAATATAAAGTTTGCCAGAGTAGATCGATGCCTTACTGCCACAAAATAAGAATTCAGAATTCAAGTTTACAAAATATGTTACTAGTTTAAATTGAAGACAGCTTCTCCATAATAACCGAAAATAAATAATAAGAATACAAATACTCCGATATTGTTGATATATTTGGTATATTAATATCACAGTATCGGCGTACTTAAGTACGTAAATTTTTTTCGTCTAGTAGAATTAATTTATTTGATGAAACCATTTAACTCTTGATGCACCTCCTATTTACTCTTATTTTATATTTCTGGTATAATATGTTTGCACGGCTTATGAGTATTTTTTTCGTAAATATTTGTGTAAAAGCTTTTAACGGCGTAAATAAATAAATATTGAGATTTTTATGAATGTTACAAATTGAGAAAATATTTATGTTTTTTTTTTTATATTGCTAAATTTACTGTACTGCTAGCAACCATTATTAATTACTTTCACTTGAACGAAAATAATTAAACATATCCTAACTCTAGATTAATCCATGATAATTGCTGAAAATTCATTGTTCACGATCTTTTGTTATTTATTGAAAATAAAAATATTTCCATGAACGCGCGTTCATATGCGAAACAATAATTACTAAAGTTTTCAACTAGATCTATTTAAGAATTGGCTCAAAAAATGAAGATATTTGCATACCTATTTGATAGTGGTCCGATAAGAGTACAGTAAACTGGCATCCACAGAACAAGTTGGTTGCAAGTCCCTTGACCCCAATGCATGCATCATGCCCACAATACGACAAGACTGTTCAAGTAATCAGACGGATTTCTGATTTCACCAGAAAAGATAACAAACATCAGTCAAAACACAAACACAACTCTCACGTGACTTATGAATGCTTCTCTACCATCAATCAGTGGATTGTGGAGGTGACGCAAAAAAATAAATACATTTTTGTGATTTCTACCGAGATTTTTATACCTACCTCTAAAAATGAATAATGAAAGTAGGAGAGTGTGCAAAAATAAATTGATACAATTTCCATGGGCATGGGTACGGTCAGTATGGGTTTTGTGGTATCGGTCGATACATTTTGATAATCTAATAAATATGTCCGAACAGTAAGTTGCTTTTTACGGTATTAGAACATTTCTCAAAGCATTAGCAGATAAATAATAATAAAATAAAAACGTTGAGAAACGAAATTCATCAAATGTTTAAGGTCTGAGTAACTATCACGTTTTTAGCCCGTAAGTACAAACCACACATGCAAAAAACGCATGTACTCGTAGGTATATTTGCTCGATATTATTAAATGAACGATTTGTTTTACTCATTCGAGTATCTTTATGAGTAGTTAAATATAAAAATATGTAAAGAAAATATGAACGAATAAGGAATATGTGGTTTGGATACGTAAAGCTGATAAAGGAGGTGAGGCACAGACTATACAAATATGTCCAGATTTTTATTATGTAATAGATGGTGAAAATTGTTTTTTTTTATACACATTCTTGGAAAAATACTAATAAATTAAAATTTAAAAAATAAATTCATTTAATTTCGAATTGCTTACATATTTGAAATAAATGTAATTTTCTGTGCCCGGTGGAGAAAAATCAACGATGCCACTGCTTTTGCTTTGCCGACATTCATTTCGCTTAGGCTCCCGCTAAGAGCAAACCTATGTCCAGCGAATTTATGTATTCCAATTTGTCCAAGGAAGAACTAAATCTAACTCAAATAGCAGTCAAATAAATAGAACCTCTTTGTAGTTATGGCAGTAACACCAAAGAGCCGAAATTTTAGTTATATAGAAAATATAACGCATATTTAAATAAGCACTAGCTTAGGGGACATTAATAAAGAAATCTAGAGAATCAAAAACTTGAGTCTTGTCATGTCAAGACAAAATAGAATATGCATGTGAATATTTTTTAGCGGAGGGACGAGAGTTACAAAATGGGATCGAATCAGAAGCTCGACGATCCGAGATGAGCCTAACCTTGAACCCCTGCTACTCACAGAAAAGTTGCAAATTAGGTGGCTTGGTCACGTAGGTAGTGAGAATGTCAGAAGACCGACTTTCACTGAAAATACTGAGTGCAATTCCTGTCAGGAAGACGTCCAGGTAAAGCTGGGAGAAGCAACTCCAGAGGCTTGGCTTACTATGGACGAAAGTCACCGAAATAGCGCAGAACAGGGTCGCTCGGAGGTACTTTGTCGAGAGCGATGAGTCCCCGACCCGAACAGCACAGGGGGGTTGGGATGATGTGAGATGGGTATGTAAAACAAAAAGTGTATGGGAAGAGATAGCGGTACTCGTATGTTATTTTAGAAAATCGGTAATATACAAGTGATTACATGTACATGTAGAAATACATAAATGTAATTATTTAATATATTCGTAAAAAGCATTAACTTTGTGGCTTGCCATATTTATAAATAGAACATATATACTTTGTTTTTAACCACTTTTTTATTTAATATTTTGTCTACCGGTTTCGGAAGTACCCTTCTTATATATACATTCTCCAGATACTTCAAAACATACATTTTTTGATCGTGTACAGAATTTATCTCCACATATGTTTCTTCCAGAAGAGATGAAGTTATTATCTAAAGATTAATTTAATATTGTCCTGATGATGGAAGGGTACTTCCGAAACCGGTAGACAAAATATTAAATAAAAAAGTGGTTAAAAACAAAGTATATATGTTCTATTTGTAATTATTTAAGTTTGTAATTTGTATTCATTTAAAAAGTAAACACGTAAAAAATCTATTTTCAGTGAAAGGATGATTCTTTATTTTCAAGACCTAATCGAGAGATCATCTTTTAGAAGCGTATTACAACGATCACAGTCTAATGTTTAAACAAAGTGAACCATAAAAGGATAATTGGTCTTAAGGTGTGGGCAGAAGCATATAATACAATATTATTCGATAGCCAGACAGTATATATTTTTTTTACAATGTTTTTCTTATCCCACACATGTTTTATGCACAGCGGTAAGAAAAGATTTTACAGACAAAGCAAAACGCAATGCAAACAATATGGGTAACACTAGGCCGCAGCTATTTCCCCCACCTAATTGAATTTGTAATTTTTCATCTTTAACACAATTAGGATATCTTTCTTAAAAGACTTCAATAGAAATTGCATCACCAGCAATATGTTTTACTAGACAGAAAATAGATAATTTTTGTTGGTTGTACTTTTGCAGAGACATTTTGTGCCTATTTAAAAACAACTTTTTTGAAAAGATGAAAGTTTTTTAAAAACAAAAAATAATTAGATCACCAATATTGTTTGGCTTAGTTTTGCAAATTAATACGTCGTGTGGATAAGTAAACAGTCGAAAGGTGTACAACATCTTTAAATGATTTGACTCGATACACCGCGGGTTTCATAAGTCAGTGTCAACACAATAGCTTTAGATCATTTTATGTATATGAGGTTGACGTTGTAAAAAAGTTCTCTGAGCAGAAGGTTTAGCTTCTTAGAAAGTATCTCATATCAAAAGTAAATCCTTCGCGTTCATGTAGGATTTTTAACATGAATAATTTTAAAACCAGAATATTTGCACTTTTACTGACTTTCTCATTATTATTCCATAATTTCTTCCGCCTTACGAGAATAGCCAATATTGGTGTGGTGTCATAGTCATATTGCCAGAATATATCAATTCTGGATATCTATGAAAAAAATCAAAGTGAACCATAAAAGGATAATTGGTCTTAAGGTGTGGGCAGAAGCATATAATACAATATTATTCGATAGCCAGACAGTATATATTTTTTTTACAATGTTTTTCTTATCCCACACATGTTTTATGCACAGCGGTAAGAAAAGATTTTACAGACAAAGCAAAACGCAATGCAAACAATATGGGTAACACTAGGCCGCAGCTATTTCCCCCACCTAATTGAATTTGTAATTTTTCATCTTTAACACAATTAGGATATCTTTCTTAAAAGACTTCAATAGAAATTGCATCACCAGCAATATGTTTTACTAGACAAAAAATAGATAATTTTTGTTGGTTGTACTTTTGCAGAGACATTTTGTGCCTATTTAAAAACAACTTTTTTGAAAAGATGAAAGTTTTTTAAAAACAAAAAATAATTAGATCACCAATATTGTTTGGCTTAGTTTTGCAAATTAATACGTCGTGTGGATAAGTAAACAGTCGAAAGGTGTACAACATCTTTAAATGATTTGACTCGATACACCGCGGGTTTCATAAGTCAGTGTCAACACAATAGCTTTAGATCATTTTATGTATATGAGGTTGACGTTGTAAAAAAGTTCTCTGAGCAGAAGGTTTAGCTTCTTAGAAAGTATCTCATATCAAAAGTAAATCCTTCGCGTTCATGTAGGATTTTTAACATGAATAATTTTAAAACCAGTATATTTGCACTTTTACTGACTTTCTCATTATTATTCCATAATTTCTTCCGCCTTACGAGAATAGCCAATATTGGTGTGGTGTCATAGTCATATTGCCAGAATATATCAATTCTGGATATCTATGAAAAAAACGATGCTCAAGACCGTCCATTATTTATATACGATCCTAAGTGTTTATACAACTAAAGATGGGCTCTAGTGTGCAAATGACAGAATGACTCGATCGCCCGAACATAAAAAGACGTAGGTACAAATTTCCTACTTGGTCAGATGAACGATAAAACTAAGAGCTGCATTCATAAAATTGAGTTCATGACCATATTCAACATGTATACGGATTTCGCTAATAAATTAAGAATTGCACAACGTTCAATGCGGTGAATACCCACATTATGTTTTTTAAACAATACACAATGAGAAAAATGTATAATTTGTTTATTTTTGTTTTGTTTTTTTTTCAACACAAAGTAACAACTAGGTACCCGAAGCAAATGAAACCATGCCATCCTAGTTATGGCGAATGTTGTGAGACTTATGGAAGTGAGGAAGGGGAAGTAAAAGGTGAAGAGGCAGGCCGGGAAATACCTAACTAAATAGATCTATCCAATAAACATAATACGAACTATTATAAACATTTACTACATTTCTGAAATCTGAATTGTGTATGTACTCTCAACAGGTCGTTAGTTTAAGTACCTTTCACTCCTGAACGATGTGCAAATGGGATTGCGTATATTCATTGTAACGAATAAAACTTCTGTTTGGGACTTTTTGGGAAAGGTGAATTTTTCTTGAGCTATTCAATTCACAGTTTAGTTAGTACAGATTAAAAATCAAGGCTCGCTATATACCTTCATAATACATTATTGCGTTGAAATATATTCCTACTAACAAAAAAGTTATCGCAGAAGGTTCGGCCAGTGAAAAGTTATCAAGAATACAGTGGTACGGTTCAGACAAAAGGGCACAGGCATGCTTGGAACACATATATTAAAACAGAACATGAGAATGTATAATGCAAACAGAACAGTTTAAAATTCACATAAACGGAAACCGCAGAAACAGCCGTGATTAAACTAAAACTACGCAGCGATAAAAACATACGTGATGATGTCACCATCGGCGTCCTTGCGATCAGGTGGTAGGTGGTAGGTGTGGTCATCCGCGGGGATCCTCAGTCCTCAGCGGCCGTCGCTTGTTGCTGTAGCACCTGATACGATCTACGAACTGGAGAGACGACACCGCGTGCGCGCGCCAGAACTGACTAACAAACAAACCGAAATGGCCAAGTAACTCACCTCTGCGAGCCCAAACAGCGGAGTGTTGTTGTGGACTGCGCGTGGTGGGAGTCGCGAGGTGGGCCGGTTTGGAGTTGCTCGTGACGTCACTTGCATCGCGGAGCCGTGCGAGGAGATTCTAATTGATCTAGTATTTAAACACTCGGTCATTTATATATTCTAGATCGCGTTGGCTAACCAAAGTGCATGTCAAAGTTCAGGTGTGACGATTTTTTTTTCGAGCTCGTAATAACGTAAAACCATTTATTTATCGTCTCAAAAATAAATGGAATAATAGACTCTTCAATAAAATTCCATGATTGGAACTTGGAATGCATCTTGTACTCAATTATTTTTGGCAAAATATTTTATAATTTGAAATATTTTAGTCTCGGATACATAATTTTTTTTCATGAGTAGTTTTTTTTTTACAATAACTCCACACAGGAAGCCTCGAGGGAAATTATTTCCCTCAGGGCCTATGTCATCTTTGGGGATGCTGTGTGGAGGGTCTTTTTAAGAAAAGGAAGGAGTGAACTTGGGTCTTGGAGAGACCCATGTTGAAGAAGGGAGGAAACACAGAGGCTGGAAAATCGTTCCATAGCCGAGCTGTTGAACATAGGAACGAGTCGTAAAAGCGACCCGTTCTCATATATTGAATGTCAACCGTGTACAAATGTTGAGTTTGCGTTTGACGAGTTTCCCGACTATTCACCGGTGCCGAAGGGATCAATGACGCAAGTTCCTCGGAGCATCTTCCATTGAAATACCTGTAGAACAAGGACAGCATTCCTACCTGATGTCTGTGCTTCAAAGTTTGCAATCCGTTTGTTAAGATAGGAGAATCTATCAAACGGACCGCCCTTTTCTGCACAGATGGTTTTCAAGGGTTTTTTCGGGTATTTAGGGGCTCCAGACCAGAGGGGCCAAATTCAACAGTGGGGCGTACTTGTGATTTGCACAAAGTCAGCAGTTGTGTATTGAAGTATCTGCGGGCCCTGAACAACACGCCCAACTTCGGAGAGGCTAAATTTACTCTGACTTCGATGGAGCCCCGGTGCCTTAACTGGTTTCATAGTATCGTACATTCCTTAATTTCTAAATATAATGCACTAAGTAAAATTAGGTGTAAACTTAACCGGAAAGCCAAAAATATTATGAAATGCTGTACATAGTTTTTATTTGATATATTATCAAACTACAAAGGTTTGCTTTCTACGAAAATATTCTGTAAATTAACTTTGCTTACCACAATTTGATTGATACAATATGGCATATTATAAAATATAATTTATATTTTCACGTAGGTACGAAAAACAATGACCTGATGTCAAGTGACATATGGTAAGGATCAGGCGCGGCCGGTGCATCGAGTGTTTGGTGGTTCACCAAGAAAAAAATCAAAAACATACGAGTAAGTAAGTACCTTTAATGAAATTGTGGGTACCTAACTTATTTATAGAGAAGATCAATTGTTTGGTCCTTTTGACGACCAAATACTTGGTTAGTTGATTATTAAAAATGGTTTCAGCGGGCGGTTGGTTTTTATTTTAATTTTATTGTCATACTTCATCGATTCGATGAAGTATGAGAATTCGAGTAATTCGATTCTTTTTTTTTATATAGTTCACATTAATTATTATTTCAATTTTGAAATAAAAGTGACTTTGTTTCAATACCTGTGTTGAAATAAAATTACTTTACTCTTGTCTTACCATAAAGTGAGTGCTTCATGTCAAAGTTTAATTATTATATCACTCATTTCTAATAGATCGGGGATATTCAATTATATCAAACAATATTTTTACACTACGCGGAGCCGATGAAATAATATTATCTGAGCTTTGATGTCAGATTTGAAGTCAGCACATGAGTGACAAGAACGCACTCAAACAAAAGGTCACTTTTTAACTGTGAAAAATAACTAATGATGACAGTGACAATAAGTTCCCTAAATCTCAAGCGCTCTACTATCGCATGAGATATCTGCTGCCCCGTTGACTCATTGTTGAATTTTACAAGAGAAATGCTACTCTCTTTTTTAAACCTCTTATATTCGTCATCCGGCCGGCGCACGGAATTCGCATATTTTTTGGTACGATGTGTGATATCCACGGTTTGATGGCAAAAATGCTCGGCTCTATACAGAATGATCCAACAGCAGAACAATCCAACCGGACGTTTCTCGAAATCGCACGGATTCGGTATATTCAAGATTGGTTCATACGGCCGCTATACACAGCTGCAGGGCGCGCATCCAGCGCACATGAATCAAGCCGGGCGGCTTTTATCTCTTACCGAATTCATATATATTTTCTAAGGATTGTGTCTAATTTTATAAATAAAAATATTTTTTAGGAATACGATACGATCACATAACAATATATAACAATAAAAATATATTTAAAATGGAATTTTAATGAACAATATTGAAAAGTATAAGGATACGGAACGAGGAAAATAAATCGGGACCTCGAATTTTAGATTCCAAGATTATTAAAATTTAAAAAAAGTAATGACGTTTGTGAACAATAAACTTTCATTCATGGGCACATATGATTGCCGCGTGCCTAAATGCTACCAGTATTGCACCTCAGCTCTTTAATTTTAGTTTGTATGTGTGCACACTTAGGCACCCATCATTTCCACAACATGCGAGAACTAATTTTGATATAAGAAAGCCATTGAATCTACCATGTAAGCGTAGATCATTGAAAATTTCCCCAACACAGGCAGTCAGCATCACACCAGGCGTATTTCCACCGCGGTGTGTTGTGGGTCGCGGGGCGGACCTCACTCCTCGCCAGCTCCGCGCGCCGCGTTCCTAGGCACTGTAGGCTAAGTCAGAGGTACTGAATAACTTGTGGAATCTGATTTTACTGATTTCTTTCTGGGACATACCTACTTGTATGGCCAATAATGAATTTTATTCAATAACATTCCTGATAATATTTAGGTATTTCAGTACATTTTTCGTAAACAGATAAATAACAATAATTTATTTATTTATATACGCCCTCATGGGCTTTTACATAACATAGATATAAAATAAAATAACAGTGACATAAAAAATAACAATGACATAAAAAAATAACAATGCACCCAAAAACATTTGATGCGACGATTTGATTGCGCCCAAGAAAATTAACACTAGTATTTTAGAAAGAGGTATGTTATTATAGCCTTCTTGTAACTAGATTCAGTGCAGTTGAATATATCTACTATTTCAGCGATAGAATTACTCACTGCATGCAATCTAGGTACAAGCGAGTATTTAAATGACTCAGTCCTGATATTGTTGTTACATTTAAAAAGAATTTTGGATCGAGTGGATCTGTTAGGTACATTTATTTATTTATAAATTAACGGACTAAAGTCCAAATACAAAAATACATATAAAACACGAAATATAAAAAAGAGTAACAGAGAAGAAATAGCATATGAATTGAGATAAATGAAGGTAATTAAGCTAAGTAAATCAGGGCTGTCTATAATACCATTAACAATTTAAAAAATAAAAGTCAAGTCGGAAACAAGCCTCCTGTCTGAAAGTTTTAGTAATTTTAATTCTTTCATTAAATAATTATAATTTATGGTTTCAATAGGTAGACCGAGTTTATAGTTGATGTATCTTAGAAATTTATGTTGCTATTTTTCAATGGAATCAGAGTGGATTTTAAAGTGAGGGGACCAGACAGAAGAATTATATTCGACCTGACTTCGAACTAGTGAAGAGTACAGGATTTTCAATGTAGAAATATTTTTAAATTCATTGGCATTTCGAAGAATAAAGCCTAGCAATTTTAAACCTTTACTTGTTATTATATTATAATCAAATACTTGAATCGGGTCGTGTGAAGAGTCAGAATAACAGAAGAGTATGTATGAGACGATGTATGAATGTAAATGAAGCAAGAAGTGTGTGCCAAGACAGAGTTGTATGGCGGTCCGTCCTCTCTGCCTACCCTTGCGGGGAAACGGCGTGATGGTTAGTTAGTTAGTTAGTTAGTTTATATTATAATGTAGGTAAATAAAATGTGCGAAACTGTTGTTCATATGAGGCGATTGAGATATTGTGTGAGAATACCTCTTTTAAAGATAACAGATTTATTTTAACAATTTTCTAAAAAAAAAAACAGCAAAAGAAAGAAATTGAATTTCTACTTTTTGGCGAAAATAAGTTATGAACTAGACTCTAATTAAGGTAATCTGTGGGTGTAGAAGTATGGGCTTTATAAGGCACACCATTCCAAAGATATTTAATTACGACGCGTTAACATCAAACTTTCAAAGAGACACAATTTTTTAACTTAGCTTAACGATGCCATAACTTGACTTTGAACCAAGGTTAATGATGCTTTAAAAAAAAAATTCACTTCATTCTAGAGCATTTAAAAAAACGCGTAAATAATGTTGTATCAGTCTTTATAAGCATCACATATTCACGATGCAGTGTAAAATAACTTCATCCGTCATTAATTATGTAAACATGTCTGCCTAGTACTGTTTCTAGTCGTCTTTTCTTGATAAAAATACGTGTGTCGGACGTACTGAGCCGCGATTAATAAAATAATCTAGGGTAAGATTCTTGTAAAATAATTCCCTTAGGCCGGACATTTTTCTCCCTCACCGGCTTATTGCGTCATTATGACGTCATGAATGTGCCGGCGAGGCCAGAAAATTTCCATTGTACGCCAGCTGGATGCGCGATCACGGGCATTTGCAGCCGACCAATCACCGCTCGACCCGGGGACATCAAGCTGGAATGTAGGCCAACTGGGTACGCGCCTACAAGTCTCCGCGGCCGACCAATCGCGGACTGACCGGATCAACCCTAAAGATTAGTTATCTTGTAAAATTAACCTATCGAACTCTGTCACGGGAGTTAAGATGATGGCATGACTCAATATATCATCGTGACGACCTAACTTCCCGCCTTCTAGTCACTGTAATTAAAAATGTCTAGATATAAATATAACTATGTAATTTGCAATTAAGCTCACAAAAGTGAGCAAAAATAATGTGTTTGTACCTTGCATCTTAATAATGATTCTAATAAAAATGATGTAGAGATGAATTGAAGTCAAGGGGGTAGCTGGTGACAAGGGAAAGGAGATAGGTTAATTAAAACTATCCCAAAAAATTATCAGCCTGCCTGGGAGAGAAAGAAAGCGGGAGTAAATCTCCCATACAAAGCTCTCTCACCCCAGCCGCGCGCTCCTGAGCAATTGAAATATTGCGTAAAAACAGGAGAAAAGGCATATCACCAGCATCTTCCGCCAGCATCACCCACCTTGACTTCATTTCGCTCTCGAAATCGCCTTCAACTTGACTCCTGCCTTTCTTTGACCATTGCCTGCCCCCCTCTGGACCGCCTGACTACCCTCTCTCTGGACCAGACCCGCAGCATCTTCACTTGAAGCAGAACCCCGCAGTCAACCTTAGTCGTCTCGCATACAACGAGACCGACAGCTTGGAGCACTTCGTAGGTTGGGACCGCCACCTATACGGTTTACTTGTGTGCCCTGTTATGTCGGGTACAATAAGCGTGACTACTGATGAGATCTGCCAAATAATATTATGATTTTGATTTTGTCAGCATTAAATTTGTATTTATTTTATTTATATGTGAAGGTTAGAATTATCGTGATCCAGCAATCATCTATATTAAATTGATAAATATATATAATTATTGAAATACTGAATTATACAGTATCGATTCATGGCAGCTGGAGTTCAAATCTTTGAACCCTTGGTTATTGGCAATCTAAAAAATACTAAAAGGAAGGTTTTTAATATGCACTCATTGTTGCACGATGGTAAAGAGCCAGTTGCTAAGATTGATATATATTCAGTGTGTCGGACGCACATGGTCCACGATAATGTGTAGTTAATAAGCTAGATTTAAGATTGTTTTATATTACTCATGGGGAAATATTATGTAGGCAAATTCCTCCCGCGGCTCGTTACATCACAATGACGAAAAAAGATAGCCCTCCGGGCTGGGACCCTGCCCGACCAGGCTGGGTACCAGCGCAATGACGGGAACAGAGCACGGACCAATCACGGCCGCGCCCGGCAAGTCTGAAGCCGGTTCACGCGGGTGGAATTGACCTGTCTGGCTTTATCGCAAGAGCCGGGTCAATCACACGACCAAATAAATTATATCATCGTAATGACTTGACTCTCGGCTACACAATTATTGTAATACCATGTATGTAAATATTAGGATAAGATAGTTATTAAGCATCAAGCCCCCAAAACCGGGCACTATTCTGTAATTTGTATTTTTAATCTGTAATTGTATATTTAATAAAATTGATAAAGGGGCGAATTGAAGTTGAAGTGAAAACTGGTGGAAAGGAGAAGGGGATTGATTAATAAAATCTATTCCACAAAATTGCCAGCCGGCCGGGGAGAGAGGGAAAGAGGAAGCTAAATTCTCTCATACAAAGCTCCCTCACCCCGGCTGCGCGCTCCCGTGGCAATTATATATTGCACAAAAACGGGAGAAAAGGCAGATCACCAGCATCCTCCGCCAACATCACTCACCTTGACTTCTCTTCACCCTGACATCGCCTTCAACCTGACTCCTGACTTTCTTTGACCATCGCCTGCCCCCCTGGACCGCCTGACTACACCTCTCTCTGGACAAGACCCGCAGCATCTTCACTTGGAAGCCGAGGCCCTACAAGTTGACCCCGTCGTCTTGCATACAACGAGACTGACCGCTTGGAGCACTTCATAGATTGGGACCGCTACCCTACACAGTTTACTTGTGTGCCCTGGTCACGTCGGGTACATTCAGTGCTTCAGGAAACTCTTCAATGAAAAATATAAATGTTAGTAAACGTGTTGCAACCTTATTGCCACAAACAAAATAACAAGAATTTTTGAGTTTCTTAAGAATAATGGATTACACAACTGGTTACAAGTAGGTAACAAAACTCTAAAAACGCGTGTACACCGCGCACTCCTTTGCGGGTTACGAGAGATTTGCATGATTCCACAAATTCACTATAATGGTTGATCTCGATGGTGAAATAATGATTAGATGGCACATTGATTTTCCACCATCTATTAAGGGAGTCTTGCGAAATAGCATTTACAAGATACCAACGGATCTTGAGCAAATTTAAAATGTCAGATTCCAGAAAAAATGTTGGGCAGCACATTATTTACACTGTTCGCGCCGTTTCAATTTTATTATGCAAATCTTTTTAATAGAGCACGCATCTGAGTGTCATGGTGCATTAGTGCAAATTGTAAATACGATTTAATTGCATTTTCAATAACATGCAAGTCTAATAAGTTCCAGATGGTAGTGGATCGTCCCAGATGGAGCTGGCGTCAGCAAGTGCCCGACTCGTGCGAGAAGAAAGAAGGAGGGACTTAGCCTTCAGAAAACGAAATAAGTTATATCAGGCAAATAAGAATGTTTTCATAAGTTGTTTGAACCATGTTTTTTGAGGGGGTGTAAAGAAATGATTTTTTATGATTGTGATATTTGACTTTCTTCATTTGAAGGTGTTCTTAACCATCGATATTGTAAGGTTTGAAAATAGTTGTAATGAAAAAAAGTTATTTTATTGACGTAATATTTTCACAGAATTTTTATGAATTGTTTTTGTTCTTTGTAAAGTATTTTTCAGTAAAATATCACAGCAAAGTGGAATTTCTGGTAAAAGTGAAAAAAATCTATATCCTAACATTTATGTTTTTACCAATAAAATAGTATAAAATAATAATAAATATATTCAGAAAATCTCCTCTGCATTTTCTCTATATCCTTGAACTACAAACATTTCCTTTTTTAAGTACTGTTTTTAATATGATTACTGATAAGATACCTGTCCGGAACCAGGGGCACAATTGCATCCCCAATGTTGCTTAGTTTTATTTATTTTACATTGGTTACTTGTACATTAAAGTTTACAAAGTATGTAATTATAATTCATATTCTTATAATTTAAATACTACTTTATATAACTAATGTCTTTTAAATGGTTCTTACAGGCTATTTTTATTTCATGAATTGGCACAATTTTTATTGTTTCCGGCAGCGCATTAATAATAATAATTAATAAATATTTCATTCCTTTAAATAGTAAGCTATTTTGATGCGTATGTTGTGTGTCTAAAGAGAAGAAGATGAAGGAGAGAAAGGTTTTGAAGTAACTGGCTGTTTAGATCTGGTCACTAAACACGGTTTATTCAATTTCAAACAATGTTTCAATTTTGAATGGCGGAGTTTCACCAAGGCAATCCATTAAAAAAAACATTTTTAGTAGTACTTCCACTGAGACCAATCTCTCCACAGTGCTTTTTATTAATATTGAGCAGAAAAAATCTCTTCCTACGTACTCGTAATAACACACGTTGGTCCGGCTAGGAGCCGCGAACTAGGGACCCGCTGAGGTGATTGAGTCACGCTACCGTTGCGCATTGAGCCGAGCAAGCGTCGATGACGTACCCACTGAGCCCAGTGCAGAGCAAACTATCATATCATTTCTATTTTTTGTAATGACCCGGGAATCAATGCCGTTGCAATCAGAATTATTACGAATAATACAACGCTATGAATAAACTCATACACAATATTTACATTAGTTTTATTTATTTATTTAGACTTGTTTTGAGAAATCGTTCAGTGGAAAAATCTATGTATAATTATTGAATTTGGGGTAGTCAACAACCAAATAAGATTTAAAAAACTGTGGTATGGATTATTTTTTACATTGACTCCGTTAATTGTATTCGAATGCATAAGTTTTACGACTTATCGAAATTTAAAAAATGCTTTGATGGCCTACTGTACTACATATGTTATTACCATTAAGTAATTATTTTTACCTAATCAATTTACTATTGACATTACAAAATGAATTTATCTATTTAATGAACACACATTATAATATTACATATAAATATAAAAACATTAATTTATAGTAATGTACGAGTTTATCTAACTGGAATTAGTTTTAGATTTTGACCGAGATAGGCATTGAAAAGAGACGTCTTGTCCATAGAATTTATTAGGTACTCATTTTCCAAGTTTACTACCAAAAAGCTGTTTCAAGTAAAGTCAACAGTTGGGTGGCCATCTGCTGAAATTTTTAGAAACTAAAATGAAAATGTGTACGCTTTGTCAACTTAACTACTACATTATGATACTTTAGTACAGGAATCGATTCTAATAATAATTATTTTCTTATACACTTGATACGTATTCCTGTACACAATATTAAGTTAATTCTCAAACCATTTATTGATCACGAGAGTAAATACGAAATTTAAATCATTTTTTTTTGTTACGACTGCCATCTGTCTCACGCAACACAAGATAAAATTAGTTTTACTACGCGACCAATACGGGTTGACAATTTCCTAAAAAAATTATCTGCTAAAGAAAACACTGGCAATACTCTCCAGAAAACAGGATTATTCAAAATGCACAGTGAAGACTATTCATAAAAAGGTTTCCATTCTCCAAATATCAGTGAATAATAATTCTCAAAAAGAGTTTGTTCGTTCGTTAATTCCTTATTTGCTCCCCCGCAAAGAAAAAGGTCTTCAAGCTGTACTATGAAACAGAAAAAATAAAATAATAATTCACCCGTTAGTGGCAGAGAGGTCAAAAGTGTTGCCCGTTCAATTATCAGCTTGCTAAGTCCTCCATCATTGTATAATCAATATTTTCCTAGTATAATTATGTAAGTAGTAAGAATTCAAATATTGTTCGGTTTTTCGTAATTCAATAAGGTTTGTCTTTAATAAAACAACAAAAACGTAAAAGTAGTATAATAATTACGAACAAAAAAATTGTAATGACAAAGGAAGCATTTAAGTATATATTTAATAATAAAAATGAAATAATAACTTTGTATAAGACCACAGATTTTATTTTGATTTTTATGGCTCACCGATTTTACCAGCCTAAGCAACATCAGGGAACAAACTTAAAATAATTTAATTAATTAAAAGCGAAACCGGTCGGTCATAAAATTTAAATAAAATCTGTGGTCTCATACAAAGTTGTTATTTTATTTTTATTAAATATGTCAAACCAAAAAGTGATTGCTTTCTACGAAAATATAAACATGATAAATAATAATTAAAATGAAAAAAATCACGGGATGTTACTTGACTTGGCAAGGAAAAATATCACTTGCTTTTTACTAAACTAAAAGAAGAAAAAACACATGGAACTACCAAACTTATTGTGATGTAAGTGGTTTACATGCCATTATAATATATTTATTCCTAATTTAGATCGAAGTATTACCTACCTCTATACTCATGCATATTTTCGATAAATTATTTTTTAACGATTTATTACTTTCCTATTATTTTTTAAAATACAATTGAGTAAAAGTGCCATTTAATTATATATATATATTTCTTTAACAGGTATGTAGGTATTTGCAACTTACAACTACCAGACTACTCGCATGCTTGTGTTGCGGCGGTCGGGAGTATTAAAAAAAAATATTGAATTTACCTGAAATCAAAAGCAAGTGTTGGGTGCTCACCCATGACCAAATATACTTGTATTCAATGGTGCTCACCAGCGCACTAAGATTTTATTGATATTCATATGACATTTGTAAGTATTTACCTAGGTAATAAAAATACATATTTAATAAATTTATGCAGTTCTAATTTTTAAAATTCCAAATATTTTCAACTGTTTTTATTTTAACAAATTTATCGCAGAAAAAGTAAGGAAACAACATGTCGGAGTGTTTGGAAATGAGTCGTATTTTTTTAAGTTAAATTTTAAGTACATTTTAGAAACTACAAAATTTTAAGTGGAATGTTAACAATTCATAAATATTTCAGTATTATACAATAGTGATAAATTTTTTTTAAAATCTCTGAAAATGCCTGGGTGAGTAAAAAAAATCTGTGAGAGTTTTTAGTTTTCGTGTTATTGTTGATCCAAATGGGTGTCCAGGCGATGACAAATTTTAGCATTTTTCCGGATATCCTCTTATTAGTTTTTTTTTCTTTGATGTAAATTGATTATGTTTCCTCATTTTTCAGATGCAGACCATGTGCCGCTGGTGAACTTCCCTGCTACAAGTACGAAGACAAAGGCAATCCGGTAAGTAAAATTATAGCGAATATAGAGTCTGACCGAAGTCCTGTAAGATAATACTATTTTGCGTTATTAACCACACATCACAAAAATACCCGAAGATGTGGTATGCGTGTAAAGAGATTTTAATGATACAAGGTAAATACTGAAATATT
>JAGWCC010001116.1:0-58875 GCA_022651775.1 Drusus annulatus
AAATGTTTAGCTCTCTCTCCACATATATTCTTGCTCTGAGGTAGTACCTATATTCCGTCCTCTACATATATTTCATCGGGTCTTGTTACTGACTCACAGTGGACAGTTTCGCGGGCATAATAACTTCCGACTGGAAAGTATCACTGTTAATATTATAATTGAATTATTTTAATGTTCATTTGAACGGGTGTCTAATTTAAAATATATTTTTTTATAATGGCTTTTCTCTCCGTTAGTTTTAAACGCGTCGAGTTCTTCTCGACTTTCTAAATGGAACCATTAAATACACAATTTCATTAGTGCAATTTTCTACCGAAGCTCTTAAACTGCACAGATTATTTCGTCGTTAAATATTTATCGGAATTTTATGAAGTTGCCACCCCAGTAAAATATGTTTTCTCCGAGGAGATAATATAATTTCATTTATTATTGAAGTAATAGCCAACTAACTTACTAACCATCATACCGTAGGCATATAGAATATACTGCCAACCAAATCTGTCTTAGCACACGTTCCTTGCTTCATTCACATTTATGCATCGTCTCATAAATACTCTTCTGTTATTCTGACACTTGACATGAACCGACTCAAATATTTGATTTCCTTGGTTGTGCCATGTCGTATTCAAGCGTCCCCGACTTTTTTTAACATTCGCGTCAATTATTTTCCTGTCGTTCCTTTCTCCGTTCATTCGCTCCACATGTCCAAGGCATTTAAGCGTTCATTTCTTAATCTTGTTCAGTGTGTTTATCAGCCTTTCATTCTTTCCGGATCTCGGCATTTGTAACAGGGTCATACATGGTTTTACCACACATACGCCTCAGGGTTATCATTTTCGCAGCATTAAGTCTGCTATGCAATATCAACTCGAAACAATAGTGTTTCAAAAAAACATATATCGTAGTGGAGCGTTAAGCTTTAGAAATTAATTTACTATAATTCTTGTTACTTTCATTTATATATTTCTCAATGCATGTATTAGCTCTGTGAAAGTTAATTTAAATTGAATTACTAAATAACTTGGTTTATTATATATTTTTATTTTTGTTGCCTAGTTTCATTACGTGTTCATGACTTCTTCAGTGTATGTTAATTTTTTTAAAATTTTGTCTATCTTATACTTTCCCCGAAGATGTAATGAACAATGATCATGTGATGAAACTAGTAGACAACATTTTAAAATTGTATTCTATGAAATGATAAAAAGAAAATTGGTGTCAGTGATCACCAGACCAAGAACGTTAGGTCAAATAGTTACCCCGAAACTCAATACAACAACAGCACAACATCACTACTCCTACTCAGCAATTAAGATATTCAATAATAAACTTCCTAATGACATAATAGACGAAAACAAGTACGGAATGTTATTTATTCAATTTGTATTATACCTACTGTTAGTATTAAGTAAATAAATGTTCATTTTGTACAATTAATTAAATAAAAAAAATGTAATAAACAAAGCGAAAGAAACTGTTATTTAGTAATCACTTAAGATAATTTCATTTATGTTTGTGTTAAGTTGTTAAGCTTACAAAATAAATCATCTGTCGAAAAATAGATAGCTAAAAATTAACTGTTTATCTTTAGATTAAAAAAAAATACATCGTTTAAATCATGGCCATTATTCATCAGCGCTGATTTCCACACTGTGCATGTTTTCACACGTTTGTATCTGCATTGATTATATCTGTAATGGAAGTATGCTACCTTCTCAATATTTTAAATAAACGTTTGAGTTGTAACCAAATCAAATACTGATTAAGGATCAGCACTCAAGAATGACGCTAAACGTTACTTTGTAGCATTCTAATACAAGCAATACTACAAATGATTTATCTGCAAATTTTCTATGGGTATTTAGATAAACGTCTGAGGTTTCCAGTGAATACAATTATTTAACTGTAATCCTTTAAATTCTGTGAAAAACATACTAAACTGTCAGTAAAGGGTGCAGTTCGAAAACCTGTAAAGGTATTTTTGAATGTTTTACCTAAAATTCCAGTATGCATTTCATAAGTAATTTAAAAGATTACTGTTTAATGTATATTTGCAAGCCATTGGACGTTCAAGACAAAGCCGAACAACCGCAAAAGCTATGCGATCTGGGTGAAAAATTATGCAATGGGCAAGGCCACCGAAGTAGCGTAAGATATTGTCGCCTCGTTCAATTGGGAAAATGATTGGACAATTTTGACGGCCTCCGTAGTCGAGTGGTTAAGACACTCGACTACGAATCGTGAGGTCAGGTTGGGTTCAGATCCTGCGAACGTAAACCGAACGTTCGATCAGATCCTGCGAACGTAAACCGAACGTTCGACCGGTCGGTAGCTGAGTGGACACACGCGCCGTTTTCCCACCCCGGTGTCGTGGGTTCAGTTCCTCTGCTGGCTAAGTCCTCTATCATTGCACAAGCAAAATTTTCCGCTTATTATGAAATTAGTAGGAGTTTTAAAAATATCGTCAGATTATTCGTAATCAGGGAATGTTTGTCTTTCTTTTAAAAATAAATAAAATAATAAAACGTGTTTCACATTTAATTAACATAAAGTAATGTATAGTAGACATATTTGCGTCACGTTCCAGAGTGGTAGATAGTCTAAATATCGCTCTGGTTAAAAAAACCACCATTCAGAATCGAAATGTTGTTTAAAATAGCTTTAGCGTGTTTGGTGACCAGATCTGAATAGCAAGGTACTTTCCTACCTTCCTTTGTTCCTTTTCTTTTCTCTCCCAACTACCACCATCTTCACAAAATACCCCGATTGGGGATGCCATAATCCCACTGGCTCCAGAGGTTTGGGAGCATTTGGGACTCTTGTGCCGTATTAACTATAAATAAATAATTAAATACGATCCCGACGTCTTACGTTTGTTGGTACAAAGTACCTACCTACCGAATGACTATATTTTTGGCACCCAAATAAGGCGACAGCGCAAACTTGGTGCAAAAAAAGCTTAGTGTCTAAGCGGACATACGCGTCGGGTTCCTACCCGGGCGTCGTGGGTTTGATTCCCCCGCTACCTTTGTCTTAACTTTTTTCTCTTGAAATTATGATAGCAGGAGTTTTTCAAATATTGTCAGATTATTGGTAAGAAAAATGCTCAATGAAAGTGTACAGTAATCCATTATAACGTTTCCGATGTGTAATTATGATAACCAAGTTTACTAATGATTTATTTTTCGAAATTTGTGATTTATTTTTTAAATATCGATCAAATTACCTATCAGATTATCTAAAAACAATCTAATAGAAAATTTTATTTTTGCATGATTTCACAACATTGTCAATCGAGTAGATGTGGATTAATCTCCCGTGAAACCGATCGATCGGTCGTAATTCGTCGGCGCAATAATTCGTTGTTGCGGCTGCGGACGTAATTGAGCTTGACTTTGTCATATTCGCGATTAGAAGCGGGCAACTGGTGGTTTAATCGCTGAAGGAACAATAACAACATCGCCCACTACCGCCACGCAGCGCGTTAATGCGGCTGGTGACTGTTCCTCGGAGGTGCCCGCCTACTCCGGCCCAACTGCTTACCACGTGAAGTCTTGAGATCGGCTGCATTCAAGCACAATCATTTAAGTAAGAAATGAAATAATAACTTTGTAAAATAATGTTTTTTTTTTTTTGACCGACATGTTACGCTTATCCTAAGCATCGTCATCGACTACAGTCGGTATAATGGTGCGTATGAGACGATCCATAATAAGAATGAAGCGAAGACTGTGCACTGCGTACACCAAGTCAGTTGTGTTGGATTCCGTCTTCTCTGTCTACCCCTGCGTAGGACAATTTGCACGATAGTCAGTTTTTGAGTCTTGAAGAGGCCTACCAAGGATAAGACTGTCAAACATGATATTATGTATCTACACATGCGCATGTTGCTCATACGGGGACCACTGAGTCACTTCTGTTGATAATTATTTTATTGTTATTAACCTCCGGTGATTGGCTAACATGGTGTAGAATTAATGGAAACGAATGTATTCGGTACCCCCTGACTTTTTCACATCTGCTGCATCTGGAAAATGTATCATAACACCCTGGCTTTCCTAACCTTTAATGACGTTTTTGTGGTTGATTACAATAAGGCAATAGGGTGTGAGTAACTGACAAAAAGTTAATAGTGTTTGTAAATTAACTTAAGCCACTGAACATCCAATCCTTAGAAGCGTGATCTGTACCGATTTCAACACCGAAGACTTTTCACACCACACTTCTATCGGTTAATCTCTTCAGTGACTTTGACTAAAAGAAACGCTGCTAAATTAACCACCCTGGGAAACATGGCTTAGGAGCGGTGTCACTTGTAACACCCACCCATCTAAGAACTGTTCAATGCCAGACGGCGCGACTCCATCGCCGTGATGTCGCCGCACCGGCCGCTCGAGCACCCCAGCGACTTCCCGAGCATGCTGCGGCGCCAGGAGCCCCCCCCGCCCGTCAGGATGCGCGAGGGCAGCCAGGCGCGCGAGGGCAGCCAGGGCCGCGAGTGGCGCGAGGGCAGCCAGGGCCGGGAGCCGCCCAAGGGCCGCAGCCCGGCCAGGGACTGGAGCCGCGACTCGGCGCGCCTGTCGGTGGACTCGCTCGACAGCCGCCGCAACTCCTGGGACCCTGGTCGTTTCATCTTCGAGGATAAGGTATTGTGGCATCATAAGGTGTTTTCTGTTTTCTGCCCGCTGCATTTTTACCACAACAGCTCGACTAAGGAACGTGTCGTCTTTAGCTCTTGTATTTCTATGGGTCTCTTCAATACCCTGGTTCAATCCTTCCTCTCTTTGAATAAACCCTGCGTACAATATATTTAGAGGAGACATTGGTCTTCCTATCAGTCTATTTTAGGATTTTTTTCCGATCTTTTCGTGCCACGATGTTCGTGACCGCAATATTGATGCAATGTTGATTTTAATTTCAATTGCATTTTATGAAATAATTATCTGTTTTATTGACCTCCCTTTTTTGTTGCAACTCATTCGGTTCAACGGGTTGACTCGCGAATTGCTTTCCCCCGCTCAATAATACTAACTATGGATACCATTGTCCAGAGTGTCGAGGAGTGTCAATTTGAATTTTTTTGTGCAACTCTGAATGATTTTTGTCGGTGTTTACGCAAACGATCTTTTTTGAAATATTAAGTATTGATTTAATGCCCAGCATTCCTGGAGGTGACACAAATCCTCCCATGCGAGGTATATATTTTTGCGGAATTCATTTATTGTGATGTGAAAATGCTAGGATATTTAAATGAGTTTTACTTACTTAAAGAACTGACCTTCTGTAAGGTCTTCCGTGAAGGTTTTTGTTCGTTTTAAGATGCCTTTATATAGGTTTTAAGTGTTCATTGTTACATCACTTATTGTTCTCGAGAAGTTTTTCATCTTTTTGTTATTTTTTTATGTAATAGATTGTGCCAGTGGGTGAAACACTAGACACATGACTGTATCGTTGTACCCATAGATTGTCTAGCAGTTTCAATAATATTCAGAATAATCTAGAGGTTGTAGTCAACCCGTTTCCACAAATATAATGAATTAACCGAAACGTCGCGATGAAAGCAACTATGTCTCGTTACGGACAGCCTCCGCGCATCTAACTTTTACAATCCGTGAACAGTTCATATGTTACGATTGTAAGCAGATGATTTTGTAACTTGTGCTTTGTGTTTGTTCCACCTTTAAACCGATTTGAGTATACCTACTACTTGTCCTGATAATTAGCTATTCATGGAAAATTAAAAAAAAGTCAGTTACTGTAATGTTATATAATTCCTACACACAATTTCCGTACGCTTTATAGGTACACGGTTAACTGTTTATTACGACTTATTCAACAATACGTTACCAAACCCATTTACCCACTTTAGTGAATATCTATATTATTAATACCTGCTCATCCATGGCGTTATCTACGGAAATCGGAACCCGTGTAAAAAAGTAACATGGTTTGATTTAGCTAATATTATAAATACATATAATTTTCCCTTTTCAATTACGTTTACAATACACATAACATAACATTATCGCACAAGCTATATATTCATACAGTCTTGACGAAGGTTCAGACTGAACCGAAACAAGTTGATGTATCGTCGCTGGAAAGGCAGAAGTGCTCACTTTGGTCAAAATTAATTTAATATGCAGTTTTGGTCATTGATTTTTTTTTCTGCATCAAATGCTTTAACTCTCGTTTGATTATGTAGACTTTTGTGGCCTTTCAGCCATCTAAAATATATTAAGCATTTGGAAGAAGGCTTGACTCAAGTTTGGGAATTTTTCAGTTTTTTGTCGCTTCAGGTAACTTAGTGAGAGCATTGAGTCAACTTTTTTTTTTTATAATTCCAACCAAGTACTGTGGTCTAGTGTAAACTTCCCAAAATGGCGCTTCGGCCTTTTTTGGCTTCTTGGCTTTCCGGCGACGCTCGTATATTCAATAAAGTTGTGTTATATAAATCTTTTTTTGTTTTTGTTTAATACTATTCTTCTAGTATGTAATATTGTCGGTAACTGAACATGTATATATAACTACCTAAAGAACTATACATCATGTTATTTTTTATTTAAAAAAAAATATTTCTTGTTTAGTTCGAACCGTGTGTTTGCTTGTAGGAGTAGTACCGTGTCATCGGCATATGAGACAATTTCTCCATATTTAACGACTTCAAATATGTCCTTTATAAACATAATCAATGAAATGGTCCCAAAACTGATCTACTATCTAATCTATCTATTTTCTTATAGCTCCGTTATAACTTCTTCATATTTCTCATAAACGGCGACGCAATAGATACATAGCTTACAATGGACTTACCAGCGGCAGGAGCCGACTTGTGTGTATTTTTAAATTTTCTTTCGATACGTCATGAATCATTATTGAATTACCGAATGAAATCGAATTAACGATTGGCCATACCCGAATTTGAACGCTCGAATAAACCCCACCGTATCAAGTTACCTTTGAAATCCAGATTTACATTAGTTTTAAGTCACATCGATACGTTCCTGCTTAATTCGTTACGCAGATGATTGTTTTCATCGTGTATTTCTGGCAATTATTTCGACCATATTCCTGACCCGCCTTTTCCGAGTCGCACATCGAGTGACCGTGGACCTAACGAATTCTAATCATCAGTGTTAGACTGTTTTTATTTTTGGTTTCTAACAATTTGTATGTAAATAGCCGCACGACTTAGGCAACACTCGGCCAGCGTGGACTTGAGTAATTAAAAAGAGCCAATCCTTTTACAGATGTGTTTCAAAGTCACACAGTTGAGGTATTAATTTTATGCAAATGCAGGTTCCTGCCTACTCAGACGCTTTGTCCATTTAGTTACATGCAACCTTTAGTGATCATTATACTTTTATTTTATTGGCTTGTTGTGCTAACAAGCAGTCTCCCTTATAATGATACACTTATATACAATTTATATATATATATATATATAGGTAGGTACCCACATAAATGTCAACTATCGACTGTGAAAATAGTGAAGGGCACACCTCATTTTGACAACATTCTACAGCAGATCATAAAAACCAGTTCTCTATTTGATGAACCCGTATATTTTCTTTTTGCATTAAATCTATTTTAATGTGCTGCTTGTGTATTACTTTCATAGATACATATTGCATTAAATTATATTATTCGAAATTGTAGGGCATACCGTAAAATGCATCTTAAAACTGCATATAGCAGCTTAAGGCTCCCTTGCTTTAATTTTTCGATAAAAATAATGAAAATCATTTTTACACTTTTTTTTTACTTTGAAGTTTATTCTTTCCGTCTTTATATTTATGTACATTGCCTGTTTAACGTTTCAACTTCGCAGTTCTTTACTTTTTGCCCCGTCTATATCCGACTGTTTAAAATATTACCTTTAATAGATAATGTATTACTGTTGTGACATATCGAATCACAACATACCAACTTACCTACCTGTTTACCCGTAAATGGTCGCTTGCGCTACTTTTTTTTTTCTCAATCTGCCAAGTCGCTGCCGATAATCTGAAGTGCATCCGTATTTGAAAATAAAAGTTGCCACATTTCGCACTAAAATGATTCGATCGTGTGTGCACAGTCATTCATATCATTGCGAAACACAAAAACATGCGTATACCTACAATATCCAATAATTACCATCGGTGGCTATTGGTGATCTTTTTGTTATAGAGGGTTAAGATTGATAAATAAGCATTAGTTATAATTTATGTAAACTATTGCTGTCGAAAAAATATGATTATAAGTACATTACAAAAGCAAGTATCAAAAATTTAGAGCGTCAGATCAGATTTGTAAAAATCTTCATGGAAACGTCGATAAAAATAATGGACCGTATTTATAATAACGACGTTTTCAATGTTCGCCAACGAAAAATGGTTTCCTGTCGCCAATGATACTTATTTAGTTAGTTCAATTATTCAAAAATTGTTACTTTTAACACTAATAACTTGTTTTTTGCTTATAACGGAAAATAATTTAATAAATTTGCTATTAGTTATAATGTGGAAAACTTCCATTAATTAATATATTAAAAACCTAACTCGGTGGAACCATAAAATATGATCAAAAAACATGTTTTTCCGATAAAAAATTGAAAGCATTAAAACAGAAGATTATAATAAATATTAACTTAAAATAGACTTTAAAGCTTTTATGCTTATTATTTGTATAAAATCAATGATTTTCAACGTAAATATGAAACAGAAAAAATGGTCAGTGGCAGCCAAATCGGAAGAAAGATTAAAAAAAAATGATATTAATAATTTTCAAATGAAGAATGAAAACGATTAAAAATGTCGATTTCTTATAAGGTCTCGGTGGCTCAATTGGCGAAAGCGTTACTCCCGGATAGAGTACAGGTTCCGAAGTCGAGTTTCAGTCACCATCTTTTTTTTTCTGTTTCAAATTTACGTTGAAGATTATTGATATTATTTCAGTGATTATAATAAAACTACAGTTAAAAGGTAAAACATTATACCTGCTGATGTTTGGAGATCTGTTGGTTATCGTTTATTATACATTACTAACAAGACGTAATAACTTAATAAAGGTACTACGCGTGTATCTCGGTTCTGCTACCTTTATATGATAAGACACGCATCAATATTAATAAAAATACGCAGTTAAATAAGCGGTTCGCTGTGAGTCCGTTCCACTATCCGTCGCCACCTAACTTAACTCGTGTGTCGCAGTTTATATTATTATTAGCGTTGTGACCGCTTTGAAAGAACTGCTTCAAAGAACTACTTCTTTTGGCAACAGTTCGTACTTCATTCATTGTTCATTGAAGTAGGTAGTTCATTCATTAGCCTTCATTCATTTGATTAACTTCAATCCATTGAAAGAAGTACTTCAATCAATTGAAAGAAGTACTTCAATTTGAAGCAGTACCGTTGTGAAGGCATTGACATTTCAAAATGAAGGAACCAGTTTCAGCTCCATTCGTTTTGAAATGTCTACCGACTAGTACGTGATTTTTGCGGCGAGGAACCGGTTCCAGTGCTTTTCACTTTGAAATCTCTACCGACTAGCATGTGCTTTTCGGCGAGGAACCAGTTCCAGTTCTTTTGTTTTTAAATCCCTACCGACTAGTACTTTTCAAAATGGCAAGGAACCGGTTCCAGTTCCAGTTCTTTTTACTTTCTAAACTCTACCGACTAGTACGTGCTTTTTCGGCGAGGAACCGGTTCCAAAAAGAACTGAACCAACAAGCGGATAAATTGAATTAAATTGTAATACATTGATAATTATTATCAATGTATTACAGAAAAAACTGTAAATGTTATGGCAACGAAGTTCAGTCAATTGCCGGGACCGAGTTTGATATCCCACCAGTGAAGAAGCACACCCACCGCATCCAATAAAATAATTACGCTCCGTGAACGGCGGAACACGTGTCATTGGAAATTAAATATAAAATAACACTTGAATTTCACGAGAGGGCCCGAAGGTTGTTGAAATGTCTTCCGGTTTGGTTGTAAAACGATTTTTGCCCACTGAACCATTATTATTATCACACAAATGCGCAATATTTGCACAAATGTGTAGGTTGGAATGTTTTCTTGCTAAGCCCTAAACAATTTTAACACGACTGTAGAAATTAACCTTAACTATAAATGATAAATCAGAGTATCTGTTTGCTAATCTACTTTTACGCTGTATGTGAAAAATCACATTTAAAAAATATATGTTTTCGTAGAAAGCAATCACTTTGTGGTTTTTACATATTTAAAGAAATGAAAAAAAAAAACTTTGTTTAAGACCACGAATATTATTCGAAATGTCATCATCAGGGTACATCATTAAACGAGAAGAACGGCTTCAGTGGAAAAAGGTAGCAACCAAAAGCTAGGGACCAAAAAATGTTTTACGCAGACTGGGGTGGCTTCCAATCAGTAGGTGATTATTAAACGGTCGTACAGTGCAACGTTCTCTATTAGGTTTATGGTGATTATTATGCAGTTGGTCTGCAACGTTCTCTTTCTATTTACGTTATTTATTTTAACCGTTTTCTAAGCTTTATCACATTCATTGTAGTCTCCACTATGCAGAGATCTGCTGATGAATTGCATTATATTATAATTTTTAATTTATGCTGTAACAAATCAATGATCATTCTCGTTTTCGAAACTATTTTCCCCAGACGAGATTTCTCCAGAATTTGATGGACAACAATAATTATTTTTCTCTCTCATAATCACAACGTTAATTTAAAGCGAAAAAAATCTCCTAGTTCAGCAAGCATATCGTGGTTCCGTAGTTATTTCATGTTTATTATGATTAATGTATCGGTTCCAATGATGACCGATCGTCTGTTTGTTTCTTTATTTTTTTTGTGCTCAACTCTATAATGGCATTCTGTCACTGTGTCATATAAGTACCTACCTACTTAAGAAACAAAATGATGAAATAATTGTTATTCTTCCGTTGCGTTTTTCTACGTTCTTCGTATTTTGACGAAAACTTCCCGGAGAACTAACACGAAACATCGATATAGATTTTATCGACAGTGTTGGTAATTTGAAATCGTTCCCCAGCTCGACTGCAGATCGCCAACCAAATCATAAAGTCAGGTTCTCTACAACCTTCTTCTTCTTCATATGCTTTCCTTCCCCACTTCCTTCAGCATCACAACATACCCCGATTGGGACTCTGCAGTATTGACGTAAGAAAAAAAAAACAAAACTATTGTTGCGTGCGTGTTTTCTTTGCCCGTTTTTTTGTGTTGAAATCGATTATTTGTGCGTCCGAATATGGCGTTTGTTTGGTTGGTGAGCTGAGTCACGTGTTCCTATAAGGAAACGAGTCACTTCCATTCCACTCGGGCGAGCCTGCTTTAAGAGGCCGTGCGATGTTAAAGGATATTATGGTATTTTCATCTGTAAAACGTGTATGGTGGGTCATTTGATATAACTGATTTATGCTATGCTTTACCAATTGAATTTTAATCTTCTTCCGTAAGTCGCAGGGTGGGGGGGGTTGATTTATTAATTACACACAGATAACTTATTACCAGTTGAGGTTAGATTTGGATACGTTATAATAGTATAGTTTACGTTAATTATTGTTTATTAACATCTTTGCTGTGATCGGTGAGTTTCAGGGTAGATTAGGTATACCTATTTTTATTAGTATGTTTTCCTGCGATCGAAGAGATCTGACAGGCTACGTTATCCATCTCTTTTTGAACCTACACAATCGTAATCTTCGAAGAAGGTGTGGGTACACCAATAATATAATATATTCAATACAAGCAATTTAAAATGTTCGATTTGTGTAGTGTTTTTGAAAGTTCGTAATAATGATAAATAATTCACGTTTTTTAAATAAAATATATCTTCCTAGAAAGCAATCACTTTGTGGTTTGACAAATTTAAATAAATGAAAAACATATTAGTAATTACTCTTTAATCACCTTCTCAGTTAACATTTTGTCTCTTTCAATTCATGTTATAAGTCTATTGTAAATGTTATTCTATTGTTTTCTCATTGTTCTGTTATTTTATTTTATATTTTGTTCTCCCTCTGTACGCGTATATAACCGCACACTTTGTATTTATTTTTTTAGTTTAATTTTGTACCCTGATGATGCTTAGGCTAAGCGAAACCAATCAGTCATCATTTTTTAATAATATCTGTGGTCCTATACAAAGTTATTTTTTCATTTGTTTTTAATATATTCCTTTTTTTAAATTATGTTAAAAGACGAATAAAAAACCGCTAGCCTATCGAAAATGCTAGGGCGCGTGTACTAAATAAATTAAATATTCACCATTGCGATGGGTTATCAAACCCAGGCAGGTTATGTTATGATGCTTTCCGCGAGCGTTGCGTCCATCGCGGCGTCGCGCTCCGCGAGCCGTAGTGTTACCTAACAACAAAGTTCCCTAATCGCCATTCCGCGTTGTGCATTTTTAATTAGACTCCGTAGAAAGTGTGGTGTGGTATTGTCAAATTCACTCACACCGTTCGCTTTTCGTTTTTTTGCATCGGCTTAGTTTTACATCTGTGGTTGACCGATGCCCATCGGATCGCAATTCGGCCGCCCAAACAGGCATTTCATAGTTTTGCATTTACGCACCCCTCGTTTTTCGTTCAAGTGATGTGTGAAATACTTTGTAACATGGACTTGACCTTTGGATCTCGTGTTACCACGATAATCTCACGACCCGCGTATAACATGGTTTTATAGTAGAATTCTTCTGTTATCCAACGGAGACTCGCCTGCATCTAGTGTTGTTAGGTTGTACTCTACTCTAATCATCTGGCAAGATGTGTTCGTCTCACAGCGGCAGGAGCGTCTCTTCGGCCACGTACTCCGGCGAGGGTCGCGGCTCGTGCGACTGCTATCCTCGCAACACGCCCTGGATGCTGAAGCGGTCCAGCTACAGCCCCGAGCCCCGGGAGCGCTGGGTCAGCGAGTACCCAGACAACCGACAGCTGTCTCCGTGCCCCGAGGAAGCTTCTCTGTACCTGGACGACAGCTTCACGGATGATTCTGGCTGCAGATTCTCAGACTCTGATCGGTCCGGATCCATGTGCAAGACTTACATGACCAACGTGTGCGAGAGAGCTAGGATCAAGTCGCCGAAGCAGAGAACCCAACGTGACCCCGTCTCCCGGTGGATCAGTCAGCTGGAGACGGTTGAAGAGGTCGACACCGACTTTCGCTCGGCCTGCTCTACGGTATGCCCCGTTTTGCTTTATCAATTTCACCAAACACTTTCGCTACTGCGACATCCAATCTAGCAGGTAACCCGCAAACGCAACAATGTTCAATATCGGAAGCTAAGTGAGAGCGTAAGACTTGAGTGACATTCATTGAGATGTTTAAAAAAAAAAGAATATTGTAATATAATCAAGCACATCAGCCAACGTTCTAATGCCTATGTCCTGGTGTTTTCGGACAGCCAAATTTCACCACGGCGAGTAACAAAGAAACTCGTAAACTCACAATAAGCATATTAATAAAAACCGTCTTATATTTGGATCTTTTTCGAATACTCAATTTGTTGAAGAATTAGTTCAACCACAAAGGTGAGTATATAATATGTAATGTCATCCATAATTAACTACAATATTTTCGTTTCGTTTTGACCCGTAATTCATCAACGTATTTATAGCAAATTCAATCGTATTATATAGATTTTTGATTAGTTTGTGTACTCGTATTAACCATGCCTATTCAAATCATATTGCCCGTTTGCGGTGAAGAGTATACGCGCTATAGAATGGATTCGAAAGTAAATTCGCTTCGTGTCGTAATCAATTATCAAGACTTAATATTCGGCTTTATAATTTGATTCTCCTAATGCAACACGGTGAAGCCGCACACGGAAGTCAGCACAATATATCACAACGAAATAATGCAGGTCTGAATGTGTGAGTTGTTAAACTTTTCGAAAACTAGGTTGAATTTCCAAAGATTTTCGTAATAATCAAAAGATGGCTTCGAATATCACGTGCAACGATTTTTATTCGTTTCAACACTGGCCTAGCAAAAAATCGACCCGGTAAAAATGATTCTTTCTTACGAAATGCATTCTGCATTTTTTTCAACTGTAACACTCCTTGTTATTAATTCCACTTATATTTATTTCATCGTTTCAAAATATTCAACGTTTCGTTAAACTTGTTACGTTTAAATAAATATATAAGCAAAGCCGAGCCAATACCCGAAACAACGTGCTTATTATAATTATTAGCGTGCCGGTCATTTTGAGCTAATCGCTAACTTTTGACGAAAATAAAATAAATACGAGCACCTACTACGAATAACGTTTTGTCACAACTAGTTTATAAGTAACTTAATGAAAATTAAATAATAACTTTGTGTAAGACCACAGATTTTATTTTAATTTTTATTACCGACCGATTCCGCTTAGCCTAGGCATCATCAGGGTATAAAATTAAACTAAACAAAAAATATAACGTGTGCGGTTATATATATAAATACAGAGGGAGAACACAATGTATAGTAAAATAAGATAATAGTGAAAAAAACATAATAAAGGAACGGAGAGAAAGAGACAGATAAAATGAAATTAAAGAGGCAAAACGTCAACTGATGATTAAAGAACAATGGCAAAATTTATGAGTTTACAGGAAATATACCTAATATTGAACTACTGGACAATTTTAACTAATAAAATAAAATAATAATGATAATGAATAACTGAATTTTAAGATATGTTAAATTTATGAATAAACATCACAACTCCCAGACGAACAAACGAAAACAACCTGTAGGGCTTGGCATTAAAACCCACAGTGTCGGGTGTAGTTGCTGCATGTTTATCACTTCTATAACTCCGCTTCATGGTTCGATTTTGAAATGATAAACCGAAAAAAACGATTTTGTTAAGTTGACGCGGAACAAATTCATACTTAGGATGTCTGCCCACGGACAGTAATTCTTTTCTTGATCTTAATTAACCGATACATATTTATCCGCCGCCAACACTTGTCTTAGGGATCGACCATTTGAATGCCGGCTTTGTTTGAATTGTACTTGTGTAATTAAACAGACGTGATTCAGTACTGAAAGTTGTGTCAGATTTATCTCCCTACCCGTTGTTATTTTTTTTTCTAACCTCTCTTTGGGAAGTATGTTAGTCACTACCCGGCTTAGCTAAAGTTTTGAGATTTATTTGTTGTCAAATTTACAAGACCATTGAAAGTATGGAACAAACAATATATTTCTTAAAATATTGTATATCTCACGATGGAAATGATATATTTATTTATAAATTAACGGACTAAAGTCCAATTACAAAAAAAAAAAAAATGAAGCGATGACAAAAATAAGGCAAAATAAACATAAGAGAGAACATTCAAGTCATTATCTAGTCAAAGTTTTGGTAGAGTCGTAAAGAATGACAAAAATCATTTAGACTGCTACCAAAAATTTCAAGACCATGGCTTGAGTTAACAAGTCTTGACATTCTGGACATTGGAGAATTATACCCATAATTAGTATTGTGATGATTGAAGAACAGCAATTTATTGTTTCTGAGTCTACGGCAAGGAATGTTGAACTGGATAAGTTGTTGATGATGTTGCAAAATCAAAATAATTGTGCTGACCTATAAATTTCAGACAGAAAAATATGTCAAAATTTCATGACGCCAGAGCTCACCGGTCAAGACAAATACATTTTCAGTATTTAATATGTTGTTTTTGGTGTCAGTCAGTTGGTGTGGGAGGGCGGGGGTTGAATTCTAACAAATCCAAATTGAAGTTTTCTCGATGACAGGTAAAAACATGTTTTACTAATACTGCGAACTCCTGTAAGATATAGTGTTTTGTTCACAAAACTTCAACCAATCTATGGACATGATTATGAGTCATGACAATAGAACCCTATCGTCGTACTGCATACACGGAAACAATGTTTTCCCACTCCGGTCTATTTCACTCAAAGCAACAAAGACAGTAGATACACGTGTGTTCGTTTTAGCGATGATTCACCGTCATGGATGCAGGGGTTTTTTTTAAAACCCCCTTCCGGGAATACATTGTATATGCATTGTGCGATTATACCTTCCTTTATAACTACTTGACATATTATAATATTTTCTTTGAAGGGTAAATAAGTCAGTTTTGAATTACAGCAAAATTACATAAAACATTAAGCACTTGTCGTTTCATATTTAATACCACATTCTAAATGTAATTACAGTGTCGTCGATTATTCTCACTGCTGAATATATTTTACTACGTATATTTAAGATGTTTATCTTTGTTGTTGATACGGTTGTTACAACTTCACAACAACTGACCTCTATAAGGACGATGCTAATCACGTCGGTTTCTCCCGTAGCTATTTGCATATTTTTTCTTTGATTACATTTATTCACGGCCTGCCCCATAACTATTTGTGTGATTGGGTTTGGTTTTAAAAAAATATTAAAACAGTAATAATATATTTTTAATTCGTTGTAGTGCGATGCGTCAGAGGTCTTAAAGTTGCGTATTCTATTTCTGATAACGTTTTTTTTAATCCGCTCTTTATTTTGGTAACAGAGGCAAGTGTTTAGAAAAATCATTGTCTTTCGTTGTTTGCCTCTTTATTTACGGACAAAACAAATAGATACTTAAAAGTAACTAAAACGTCAGAGGAACTGAATTGGCTACAGTGAAAATGATTCTAACCAAACACATTGATATTTTTACATAACATGAAGAACGACAACTTGTTATCATAATATTTTTCTGCCAAATTATTTACAACGTGAATATTCACAGACATAATACAAGGATATGCAAAGAAATCAGATTACCAAAAAATAATAAAACCAATACACAAAACAGCTTACTTTTAAAGGGATGAAATGTTATAATGCGCTGCCGGAAACTATCAAAATTATACCAATTAATAAATAGCCTGTAATAACAGTAAATGAGTTATTATTATTAAGTCAAAAAGTGTATGAATTATAATTAGATACTTTGTAAAATTTGATGAACAAGTAACTAAAATAAAATAAATAAAACTAAAAACAACAGTTTTCACTTACTGCACATACCTAAAATGTAGTACTATGTATTTTTGAGTATGTAGGTACTCACGATTTTTGAGAATTTTGGCAATACCGTGGAAAACCTTTGGTCACACTCCAGTCATCAAACTGCTGAATCGTGAATATTATGTAAAAAAGGTTTTTTTCGTAAAATCACTCATGCTTACAGACTGCGTTAGAAAATAAGCTTTTTCATAAGTTAATTTTTTTAAACATGGCCGATGTTACGATTAAAGACGTACCATATTCCAGACAAGTGCCATATGTGCAAAGGAGTCAATTCAATAACAAACATAAATACGTTGTAATATCTAATAACCCTCACAAGGTCGGATATAACCTGACGTTATTATTATTTGTTAAGCACATCGCGTGTAGTTTTATTTTATTGCGATGGAGCAAATAATATCGTTATTATTATTACGGACTACGATTTTCTCCCACGCGGACGACTTTGGTAGGTTGTGCCATAATGCCTGCTATGATCCTTTACGTGTCCTATTATCTCATACCACGCTTCCTAAACACTATTCAAATTTTATCAATATCTTTTTTAGCTTTTAATAATAGCTACACAGTCACCCGCCAAATTAAAAGTACACAACTCAAATTGCAACACTCATTATTACACATGCAAATTGTTGTGTTTCGTTTATTTTTATGTTTGCTTCTGCGTATATTTAGCTCGAAAAAGTATGGAAATAAAAAGAAAATATCATTGATTTTGATCGAAAGATTATTTTTACAATTTTTATCTTCTCGTGATTCATATGCAGTCCTACGCATTTGTGATATAATAAAAAGGCCGATACATTTATGTTGTACTTTATGTACATCATTGGCTTCATAAATTGGTGTAGGTTTTCATCCACACAGCGTCCCCAAAGATGACATAGGCCCCGGAGGAAATTATTTCCCTCTAGGCCTCCTATGTGGAGTTAATGTTAAAAAAATGTTTTATTCGCAGTTTATTTATTTGATTTATAATTATTTAAATTACATGTAAAAATGTGGTTTTCCCCAGTCTTTATTAGTTTATAAAATATGCCTATAAATAATTATAATTAAAAATGTTTCATCAATTGAATGCACCTACAGTAGATACATCGCATAAAATTAAATACGTTTAGTTTGCTTTCTACAGATATAAAAAAAACTTTCAATGCAAACTACAGTTTTTAAGTAAAAAAACTTATACATATTATAAATCAAACAGTTTCGTTTTGTGTCTCGTATTTTGCACATGCCTACTTTTATCTGGCATTTATTTTATAATATATTATTTCTAAAAGATTAAGTTCAATGTGGTTTGTTTTACGTCTTCAATAAATTTAATATAAGCAATAACGAAACCGTAGTAATCCGCCATCTGCCATTCGCCAGGCGTCGAGTTCATAAATAAAGTGGCGGTATGTGGGTACTCCACCGTTGGTTACGTTATTATGGTAGTAACGGCGGTAGTGAATCGTGTCGATGACCTCTGTCAGAATTAATAACAATGTCAGCCGAAGATGGCCGAGGAACTCAGTTCGCCAATACCGCCGCGTGAGATACTGGAGTATCTCAGGTTAAGCTATTGTGTTAGATCATGATATTATATTCGGGCTATAATCCGCCATAGATTGCTTAGGAAGTCACCGATGCCGCGCCGTGTCCCCGCGTGGGATACTGGAGAAAAGAGAATCTAACTAAGGAAGAGATATTTTGGTAGATCATCATATCGTCGCCGGAAAGGCAAAAGGGCTGTAGCGCCATTTTGGGATGTTTACACCGGAGCACTTTAAAGTTTTTTTGTTGTTTTACAATAAAAAAATATAAGTCTCCTGTATCTGAATGGATTTTGAAAAATAAAGTTAACTCAGGTAACTGAATGCTCTCACTGAGTTATCAGCGAGACAAAGCTAAACAAGTCTCAAATTTGAGTCGAGCCTTCTCCCAAATTGTGAATATATTTTAGATGGCTGGAGGGCCACAAAAGTCTTCAGAATCAAACGAAAGTCAGAGCTTTCGATGCAGCAGAAAAAAAAACGATAAAAATGCATATTTAACTCATTTTTGACCAAAGTGTCGCTTATATGTCGCCTTTTATCTTTTCAGCGACGATATTATATTCGGGCTGGAGTGGCTCATACCACGAACTGTATTCGACTTGTGGTTCTGTTGTAGGCAATATTTCTGTTACATACGTCGTTGAGAAAGAGGGGGAGGATACAACGAAGAAATCAGTGGTACATATCCTTGGTAAATATACTTATATTCGATAATCTTCTGCTTCTTCACATGAATGGGGCTGCAATGAAGCTATCGAAGCTACACATATGTTTGATAATCTTTTGATACATCTGATAAAGAAAACCTTCCACCCGAAAGTGAAAATAATATGGTACCTGTTGATTTTTAATCTGTAAAATTTATTTTAGTGGTTAAGATTTTCAGGAATTTTAAAAATGAACGGCGTTTCTCCAGGTTGCTGAAAATCATAATTTTTACAGCCTATTAAATATCTAAATGTACATACTACGTATCTAAGTGAGGTAAAATACCTTATATATTTCACCATCATTAAATATGTCAAACCACAAAGTGATTGCTTTCAACGTTTTAAAAAATAAATACATTATAAACGCCCTTATGGGCTTTTACATAATTGTGCAATAGATAATATAAAATTATATATATCAATATATGTGTATTGAACAAAAAGTAATAACACTTAATAAGTGTTTTTACTATATTACTATATAGTTAGTAATAACAAAATTCAAGGAAGTCAGCCAATCCATTTAATTAAGCATTCGTTCTAGACCTTCCTGCATTCCACATTAGTGGAGTTAACTTCTATAGGAACTTTAGTTTTGCAGACTCCAGCGTTTACAATTATGTTGCGAACATTTTTTAAATGATTTCAAAGAAAACCACACTTTTCTCCGAAAATTAGAATGATAGCCAGCATTGTGCATCAATGGTTCAAATGATAGCCAGCCTTGTGTTTAATGGTTCGAATGGCACCAGCATGCTGTGCTTCAATAATTCGTATTACGTAGTTGGAATAATATTCTGAATTTTTCTTGAATGGTTGGAGTGCAAATTAACGTTTTCTTGAAAGTCAACTTTCAAAACTAACGTGGCGCTGCAACAGTTCGATTGATATCTAGTATTAATTGCATGTGCATGCGTTGATAGCGTATAATAATATTTCACGAAACCGTTAAAATACCAAGTTGACTCGTTGTGCACCCCACCTTAAGATTATTTTCTATGAGATTTTTTTCCCACTGGGCGTGGTGCTATTACTATTATAACCCGACCGAGGCGCCTGAACCGAATGAATACTGAAAGGAAAATTGTGAAATGAAATAATTACTCGTTACGAAGTATGTAACATTGTTAAATTCATATAAACTTCCCATGCTAGGTGAGATTTTCCCCAGACGACTGGCGGACATTGGTTGCCAACCTGAATGCTTTGAAACGATCAAATTGCTATACAACAATACTGCCTATTCTCACCACTGATATTTTCGATGCTGCAGCATTATTAGGTTTTACCAATTCGTTAATTACCGTGTTTTTTTTTTTGCTTGATTAATTCTTCCTTCAAAACCGCACGTTTTATTTGTGTCAGGAGAACATCTACCTGTTCGTCAACAAAAATACACTGATATACATCATACTTGGGTCAACTTCTTAATCTAGATAACGATTATCCGTCTAGCGAAAGGATATTATAACGCGTCGGACGAACTTGCCTAAATTATCATGAACATGAATTGATCTCAAGTTTTTTTTTGCCTCGTGAAAACGGGGCCCGATTTGGAGTGAAAAGAGAATCGTGTGATTTTGAACCAGACGACGTCACAATCGTTGTCAATCTCGCCGTAATGCTCCGCAATGGCGCTGCGATCGGGGTCGAATGACGACACTTTTTGATCTCTTGGTTTTTTTCACCGTGAAGACGGCACCCGATGATGAAATAAAATCTGCACTTTTAACATTGTAGTAACAGCCGAGACAATCACCGCTCGCCAAGTCTCGATTTGTATATTAATGAGGAACGAATAGACGAGGTGTGTCGCACCTCCACAATACTGGTGACTCAGCGGATCGACTGAAAGTCACCCGAAACTGGGGTAAGTTAATACGTGCTAATTAACTTCCATTTAACGACCGAATTACCACGAAGAAATTTAAGTCGCTGCGTCTTCTACTGAGATATGCAGTTTCACACTGTGGTAACACCCAATTATTGCTTTTAGAATAAATGCACACGGCTGCTTATCGCTGAATCTGTAACAGTTCTTTATAATGCATTCCATCAGATATGATGAAAGATTCTTTGGGTGTTTGAGTCGTTTCGCTCGTCGTAAGTCAATATTTCGGATTCGGAAAATCGGAAAAACTCCACATAATTTGTAATTAATTTAATTTATTTATTTTATCGTACAGGACGGTACATTAAACAGTGAAAAAATTAAAATTATTTGCTCGAACAAATAGAAAGAATAGTTGTAAGATAGTAAAGAACAGTGTTTGATTACATTAAATTAATATTGATTGAAGATGGCCTTCTATTTCTTTCCGTTCAGTTAAATACATCAACCACCTCTGCGTATTACCAACTACATGCAATTTTACTTTTTTTTGTTTTTGTTAGTAATAATTTGAAAGTTTATATCTATATGTATTCGCCCTTACTTTCAACGCTCTTTCTTTTTCGCTCCGAACAATTTAAAAATACAGATAAACACTATGGCGTTTTGTCTTTTTTATATGTATATTTCAAACGAACGTTTAGATCACGATGAGCTAGAAATTCCATTCAGAAAAGGCTGTGCAATTTTCATATCGCCAGGGCTCGTTCATTGTTTTTGTTGCTTCAGAAAATAAATTCATTGATTTATAGGTCGGTCATAAATAAAATAATATTCGTGGTCTTATACAGAAAGTTATTTTTCATTTATTTTTTTATAACATTTAGTTTTTGCCTCTTTGTAGCAGGTGGGCATGGCAGGTAATGCAAATGGATTATCGATATTCACCATCATCATTAGTTGTTCATCGCTGCTGGATGAAGATCTGCATTCCTCAGTTCCTTTTCCCTAATCTTCTGAGGTGTCACACTGTCCCATCGCGATTCCCGATAAATGTTATCGACTAGAAAATAGGGATCGATTCGTTTCACTTCTTCCGCAACTTTGTCTCTTCCGAGGCACGTTCTAGTTAGCAACAGGTTGGACAAGGTCGTGTGTCCGTTTCCGGCTGGTCACGTGACGTCGGACCAGCGACAGAGCCCCAGTCCCATGCATCGCGTCAGTGGAATGATGCTGCATCCGAAATCACTTGACACAATCTGCGCTCGCGCTCATCTATCTGTGCATACATTATGATTATTGGTGCTGATTTATAACCCGGGCGCGCAATATCAAACCCCGGCTGAGTTTGTGCATGTCTCCGAAACGTGTCGAAACCATCATAATATGGTAACGTTTCAGCTTTTCACAAAATGCAAAATTTCCGAAAATCATTTCAGCTCGATTGCCAGACACTGTCCACCGAGTGAATGTGTGTTAGAAAGCGTGTTCGATGTGATAAAAAAATAACAAATTAAAATTTTCCAAGGAAATCTATTTTTATTTTTGTTTATTTTTATTAAAAACTCTTATCATATTTCAGATAATTCATGCAGTTTGTTTAAAGAAAACCCAATGAATGATGACTGAAAGCGTTCATTTTGTTGAATTAAAATTTCAACAATCAATTGTATAAAGTTTTCATTGTAAAACAGGTAATCTGTTCCATCTGAAGCAGAATGGTTCAAATTGTGAGCTCTGGCGTCATGAAATGTGCACAGCTTTTTCTGTCTAGTTTATATGTTGTAGTTTAAATCAAATGTTTTCATCTCGCATTTACACGAGTTTTGAAATAACTGTCTTAAAAAAGGCAATACGAATTTTTTTATTTATTAATTACAATATAATATTTTGAAAAACAATAATATTTTATTCACAGTCCTCCTCACTAGAGATTCCTGTTCCGAGGGAGACTGTAGGTTGCTGCGTTGGTTCTACGATTACTTCATAATCTTTATAATTTCCTCGTCTTCATGGTTATTGATCCACATTTGTATGTTGCTCTTGAACATTTGCATCTCGGTGGGATTAATATTTTGCTTGTTCCATTTTTCAACAACTTTATCAACATTTTAACAACCCCTTCAACTGTTTTCAAGTAATTTACTGTTACTTTAAATATTTCGAGTTTTACAATGCATTAAACAAATTAACTTTTTTTTAAAATTGTTACTGTGTTATTTATCCATGAAACGTTTTATTTTGATGTTCAACCTGTAAGTTGACTGTTTTTAACTTATCTTTACTCTGTAACATATTAACACGGGTAGCGCCTTTGTAGGTTCACGATATAATGCAATGTTTCAGAAATGGTGAGCACTAATCCTTGCTCCGAGCCGAAGCATGGTGTGTTAATGCGCCCCCGGTGTATCTGGCCCGAACGGCGCGGTTGAGAATAGTGCGCGCTAACCATAGAGTTGGTACTTCAAGGCACTAACTAACAGACCCTGTGGGAGGCTACTACTGTCGGATGCGTTATACATACCACCATTAGCCGGTGATAATTCACTAACACTACTTTAATAGGCGTAACATCTATTTCTAAGTGGTTTTCTTTTACGTGGATATATTATATGATGATTGGCATAATACTTCATAGTCATTGAATAGACATCTCTACTCGTATGCCGATAAGTAAGACAACTGAAATAGCCAGTTTGCCTAGAAATACCTTCATTTTATTTAAACCTTTCGTCTCCTAGTCCCCTGATAGGCCAATGAAATTGATCACCTGTTCAAGATAGAATTTCGGTATTCGAAAATGTTTGATCAGTTACTATAAAGTATTTCTAAAATGGTTCGTGTTTCTTTATGACAATTTTTGTTTTAGTACAAACATTCACGAGCTTCGGATAACCTGAACATATTTTGATTGAATTTTATTATTTTGCACATACTAGCTTTACTACCGGGTTTCGACTGGCAATTTATTGGTCGTCGTAGATTTCAAAACCACCTTTTCGATTTTTTGAAATCTTATTAAACAACCGAAATCTCTCGGCTCCATAGATCACGATGAAAATGGCATTGCAAGATGAAAAATGTTGCTTTGAACTTAAAATTTCAGTAAAGCTGTGCAAATTTCATGACGCCAGAGCAAGCTATTCGACAGAATTTGTTTTTATTTTTGTATAATACCGCACACGAGTCCCAGCTGCTCCTAGAGCTAGTGGGACTATGGCATCCCCGATATGCTTTATGTTATGAGGCTGAAAGTAAGAGGAGGGAGATGGGAAAGAGGATGGTTGGGTTAGGTTAGGTTAAGTACCTTTCTATTCAGATCTGGCCAAGAATCTACCACTCTGAAAGACAATAAGAATGCTGACTCAGAACACAGGATTTCTGTTTATAGTAGATACACAAAGATATGAAAAAAATCTCAAATTGTTTGGCCTGGGCTCACGAAGACGAAGTAACCACATACATATAAGATTCTTGACGATACATTAGTTTGGGTGAAATATAACCATCAAACCGGTATTTCTAATAGAAGTGTGATCTATAAAATAACAACAGAAAACTAGTATCGCCAGTTTACATAAGACTTTTCGGTTCCTAGGTCCTCCCAGACGGGCCGATGTAATTGATCATCTGTTCAAGAAATAATTACGATATTTGAAAATATTCAGCCGAAGTAATGTAAAATGCTTCTTACTCCGGGCACACGAAAACATCGAAAACACACTTCTAATCAGTTTATCTCTTCAGTGGCCAAGTGAAATATGACCCAGGCCTCAGAGCAATAATATAAAAGAGGTAGCGCTGCTGTAGTCAGTTTGTATGAGTTTTGCCGGACTTGGCTAGACCAGGGCGTGGCCTAGGGCTAGGGTAGTTATACATCAATTCATAGCACATATCGACATAATGTTTTTGTTTATTCGTACCATCACTTTTTCACAGTATTGTTGTAATAAAAAATATAGCATATAACCTAAAAAACCGTTGAGTTATGTCAATTTAAGTCGCATATCAAAACTTGTGGGCGGAGTCAACGGAGACGCAAGGCACAAATAACATTCTTATAATACTTTAGAGCGGTTCGATAATTTGGGAAATTTTGTTGTCTCTTTCTTTCTCATGGTGTACGACGTAAAAGCCCGGAGAAAGTGATTTATCCCAAATTTGTATAGGTCGGGTTAAAATAATTAGCTCTCCCTCCATATATTGTTACTCCAAGACCCCGGCTAAATAAATGCATACGAAAGTATTTCATGACATATTACTTACCATGAAATCCCATTTCGATTGGTTTTCAAGCTGTGATTGAGGCTGGCAACCGCAGAGCAGTGCCAAGCCCCGTGAATCGCCCCCTGATTGTAGCCAATTACAGCCGATCTTCACGCACACGTCGATTTGCTCCTATGCAGCTAGGCACTACTCCCATTAATAGCTTTGCTCCGAATTTCTCAACGTGTTTTATCAGTCTTTTTATTTTTCTTGTGCGTCTTCGTTTCTCTCATCATTGATTTCTGCAAATACTGTTTTTTTTTCAGTGCCATAATTGTTGCAGTTTTAATCGGCAAAGCTAGTCATCGAGTTTGCATAGCTTCAACGGAATGCACTTTATGCAAGTTGAAAAATATTACGCAATTAATTTTGTAAACCTACTCTGGGGCTTACGTGCAGACGTGACTGTCCAAAATATATAATATATTACTAGTAGTTACAACTTGTTATACGGTTTTGGACGATTTTTAAAATATGGAGCAAAAAAAATGAATTGAAAATAATTGCGTTCAACTAGAATTGTTCAACTGAAATGTTGTTGCTGTTTTGAACGAAGCTACTATTTAATGATTCTGAACGCCCCTGACTGTCCAAAAACAATACATAATGCAGTAATGTTTAATATATTAATAATTGAAATAATATCAATAATCTTCAACGTAAATATGAAACAGAAAAAGCCAAAAAATAAAAGAATAACGGTCGCGACCGAGACTTTTTTTCTGGCTTGTTTTGTTTCATATTTACGTTAATGATTATTGAAATTATTTCAATAATTAATGCATCAAATATAATTACCATAAAAGCTTTAAAGTTAATTCTCGTTTAGTAGTAATGATTAGGTTCATTTTCAATGACTGCGTATTTGCTCAATTTTGGTCAATTTAGGCACTTTTGGTAGTTTCGAGGTCTAGCCGGATCGTAATGATATTTGTTCCAGATTTTGCGCCAGCCCTCCTTGGGTATCTGTTTCCATACTATCTGTCAATACATTTAGTGGCTTTCTTTAGCGTCGAGTCGTGCTTTGCAAGCTTTCTCCGCTATTGGCGCGGCTTTGATTGTTCCTCGAAAGTTTTCGATTTGGATTATATCTAATTTAGTGACCGCGGCGACCTTCGAAGCGTGCGTTTCTCTGCGGTACGAGGAGAAGTCGGCTTTCGTTCAGCCTCAACGGGTCAACATTCAACCCCAAAAGACGTGGTCGTGCTCACAACTTTTTTGTTTGTTTATTTTTGTACACATCTTGCAATGGTTTTTGCTAGTTCCCGCGTCGCCTTTCAAGTTTCACTTGTTGCTGTAATTGGAATCTTGTCTTAAATATAGAGTGGAAATCTCTGTTTTCTGGTTTCTAGATCAACAATACCTACTACTTTAGCTGGAAATGTCATACATTGAGAAATGATTGCATTTATCATATAACTCTCAGATGCCAGTGTATTGTTTCATATTTTGTAAAATGATCAATGAGAAAACAAGGTTTCGAAATAAGAGTCTTGAAATTCGTCCGAAACCGGGAATTAGTAGGAATATGATTAAATGTTTTTTTTTTAAATAAAATTATATCTTTAATTAGATTTAACTGTAATGTGCTTTTCTATTTTGGTATTAATTATTGAAATAATATCAATAATCTTCAACGCAAATATGAAACAGAAAAAGCCAGAAACTAAAAAAATAACGGTCGCGACCGAGACAAGAACTCGGAACCTCCACTCTATCCGAGAGTTACGCCTCTGCCAATTGAGCTATTTCAATAAAATTATATATTTTTAAGATTAACAAAGGTTAAAGGATAAAGGAGGTCTCCTCCATTATCATCGAGATCTATTTATGTTTAGTAATTCAATTATCTTTTAATAAATTCCGTCTTGAATATAACACCAGCTCTAAGAAAGCCTAATTGCCTTAGTAGACCATTAAGACGAAAACAAAATTCAACAACCAATTTAGGCTGTTAAAAGCCGAGGCGTGAATTTTATGTACCTCTTATTACTTCGTTGAATTTGGCACCTGTTTCGTAGGGAACTACTTTTGAAATACTGTTAAAGATTTCTATCGTATGAAGCCCTTCAAAACATTTTCCACTCTAGATTTGATTATTTCTTTTCCTCTTATTTCAGTTCATTGGTTAAAAAAAAAACAGGATTTACTGTCTTATTCCTACAGTTTGAATACCTACAGCTGATGGCTTGAGACTCTTGTTTTTAAAGTCATTAGTCATTATAAACCAAACAGCCTTCTAGCACAAAAAGGTCATAACCCATCACCCTTTTCTTCTTGCCTCCAGCTTTAGACGAAGACCAAACTCAAATGTTTCCAGTTTTTTTTTTTAATTCTTAGCGGCTCTCACCTAACTGAAGCTGGCATTTCTTTTTAGGCCATTTTATCTTTTTAACGTTCTATCCAGTGCGATACGCTGAGCCGTAACATTAGAAACTATTGCATTTCTTTTGAGGTTGTACTTATCGGAATAGCTGACTACTACTAAAAAGTCTTCTTACATCCTGATGCATTTCCTCTTTCGCTGCCGTGTTTAAGTGGTCCACTTTTCTTTTCACGCTCTCGACGGAGAGAAATGTGACGACTTCTTCCCGGGACCGGTAGTGGTTTTGCGAGAAAAAATTTACACGACTCTCTTTGTAGTAGAATGAGAAATCTTCTTGTATTAGTAACAGCCGATTTCGCTGTCCGTCGGTGTTAGTTTATGCATAAACTAGTACTGACAACGGGGTCTGGTTGAGATTAATGGAAAATACGAATAACTCGAACGGAAAACATACATTAATGCATCTACCTGCTTTAAATGTTATACTGTAATAGTTAGGTTTATCTAGTTTATACGGTAAGTTGTCACTAAGGCACAGACGCGTGTGGTGAAAAACGATCAAAGCTGGAGAATATGCTAATGTTCTGAAGTATTTGGACTGTGATGAGAATTCTAATTTAGAATAATCATACGAATTGTTTCACACTACAAACATACCCATAACATAACTCAATATCACATCGGGGTATTTTAGTTTGGTTATCGGTTAGGTTACTTTGATGGTGGATTCTGGGAACGGCTTTATCCATCACGCCAACTACCACGCATCTTAAGTCGGCATCTCCGTGCGTCTATTAGCCGCACTAATGATAACATCGGAAAGTGATTACCGTCACTCTTTCCCTTTGTATTTTTGCGTACAACCGAGCATGGCGAGAGTCGTTCATGTACAAAAGTTTTAAAGGCGCTGGGCGCTGGGCGCTGGGCGCTGGGCGCTGGGCGCTGGGCGCGAACCCCCCGGAACGGGTCCATCTGGCGAAGTCATTAAAATGAGAAACTGCCGCTGCAGCAGCCAGTGCAACGGGAATCAACGGTGAAAGAGCCAAGTGGAAGCTGCCGCTCTCTAAAGCCTCAAGAACCGTCTGCAAAGCACGACCGCCTCGTCTAGTAGCGCCCCGCGGTCCTCCTCTCGCCCGCACAGCCAGCGAGCGCTCGGCGCGACTTTTCCATTCCGTGGTCCAGTTTTACCTCCGCCCGCTCGGGCCTCGAGAGGTGCGCGCTAAGTGGGGCGGCAGCCTCCAAGCGGCAGTAGATAGCATTTCTCCAGCCAGATCGGTCCTTTCTCTCGCCACTGCGAAAGATGCTTCCGTTCTGTCTTCACTGTCGATGGAAACTGTTTCGAGTGTAGAAGTGTCGCCTAGTTTTCCGCCAAATATCGAACATTCAAATATCTCACTAGCGATGTAGTACACATCGTTTTAAATAAATAATATGTTTTAAGTGCTATGCGAATTATATGTAAATATTACGATTTATCTCGCCGGGTAAATCACCGTTGCAAATGTTGTGTTAAGTTTCAAAATTCATAATTACTGTAAATAACTCTAAACCTCTTTTTTAAACGTTGTGGAATTGTGCCAAAAATATATCGTACCTATCTACTTGTATGACGCGTCGTTTAATTATTCAAATATTTGTGCATAACCCGAAACTACCAAATCATTGTAATTAACGAGAATCTACTAACGTGAAAAGTGAGCGTAATACCAATACAGCATACTATGAAGTTTGTCGACGCTCAACAGCAAAAAACGCTTCAACGGACATACATACATTATAATTAGTAAAAGAAAATATTGTGACTTTTCGTACCAAAGATTAATTGGGAGTATTGCAATATTATTATAATAATTATTTATAGTGCCATAGTGAGAATTTTCACTATTGAATGACATCACCCAAAGAACAAATTAAATTTTGATTCTACATAGAGATAATTCGAATTAATGTTGATCACGTACCGAGATCTGACGTTATCCGCTAATCAAACATCTGCGGAATAGAGTTCGGCCGCCAGGTTGTGTACCAAAATACCGGTAGGATTGTGGATAGATGTAATACTCATTTTACTATAAGAAGGAAAAGCTTGCCACATATAAGATATACGTTCACAGAAGATTGAGGTGTTATTATCACTACACGTGGGGATGGCGGTGTCGGGATAATACGCCTGCTGTTGAAGAGGCAAACTCAGATGTCAGCAGCCTGGTGATACATATGTACATTTGAAGAAAACAGAAGAATTAAAATCAAAAAATGATGGGGGATCTATTAATGCGTCACAAGCCCCGGCCGTGGCCCCCGCTGTACCGCCCCTCCCCCGAGTACCCGGGCCTGAAGGGACGCGACTACTACTTCTTCTCGCCGCCGTGGCGGGGCGCGCTGGCAGGGCCCGCGCGGGGCTCCTCGGGCCGCTGCGGCTGCGCGCGCCCGCGCTCCCTGTCGCGCTCCATGGAGGACGTGCGCGGCGCCGAGGTGTTCGAGGGGCCCGCGCGCCGGGGGCCCTCGCTGCCGCTGCCGCCCTCCGCCCGCAGGTCCGCCGAGAACCTGCTCGACCAAAGCTTCCAGGTCTGGTGAAACATACGTTTATTTGTTAAATCCTCATACGAAAGCCCGCATATCGTTAGGCAGCGCAGGGGCGCTATTATATGCAAAATGGGCAGAGACAGGCCCCCGTGATTAAAAAAAAACTCCACAAAGGCAATCGTTGTAATAGCACTAACAGTATTGAATATCTACGGTTATTTGTTAAAATGAATAGGGGAGAAAAAAAAGACCCCACTAATTTGATCATTAAATAAAGCTGAAGCAAATTTAAGTAACGGTTCAATTCCGATTGATGGTAATGATAATATAATATTAGACATACTGACAGTTGTGTGAGTTATAAATTGGTAGAAGTCCAATCCTGTGACCCATTTAGTATTACGTCTTAACGTTTGGTTAACAGTCTTTGTAACCTATAAAAAAACCTGCAGACTTGGCATCGTATTTCGTCAGAAACCGAAAGTTCAAACAACTTCATAAAAAGTTGATTAAGTCCGTCGCATGATTCGACACGGCAGCGGCCTCCGCTTTATGCGCGAAGAGTTTTGTTTTACTATTTTAGTTTTGTAACCGAGAACCGTCAACCTGTAAGTCACCAGCGGCGTCGATATACCTCTCCTTGCACAGTTTACAAAATGTGTCAGCTCTTTTAAATTCTCCAAACTGGTGTCACCTTGATCGTCGAGATGTTTGCAAGGTGCCTCGGGTCATTTTGCTTCGAGATGTTATCAATATTCGCCTCGAGTCACGCAGCAGGTATCCGCCGACCCGTCCGGCCGCCGCCGCCAGCGCCCAGCCAGCGCTAGGCCATTATCCTTGACCTACAACGAAAGCGATAACTGCCTCAGGATAAGTGAAGACTGCCGACCATCAACTTACGATAATGTTTCTAACCACTCCGATTCCTCATTATGTATGCGAGTTATTGATATCCTCCAACGATCATGATTGGATCCATTTGATTATTGCCTTTTTATGATTATGTGTCGTACCGTACGTACCGAATAGTTTTTCGGTCTCGGAGTCGAAACGTGGCCCTAATATCAATATGTAATAATGGATTTTACCACTACGTAACCTTATTTCATCAGGGTTCTAACCACCGTTAGAATCCAATCGTGTTTATTGTGTTCAACTAAATTATTCACTCCATATACGATGTTGTACGAAATTTCATATACGTTTGGCTTCGCGTCTTGCCAAAAACGTTAGATTAATCTAGTAACCCTCTGAACACTTTTCCCGGTTAACCTTAACATTTCATCTCATTTATCTAAGCCCGTTCTATGCATGCGCAAATGTACAACCCTTAACAATAAACCACTTTTAAATACATAGTAAAGTTATATATTTATCAGTGTCGGTTATAGCTCAGAATTTCGCAAGCTTTTATGGGAATTTCTAGCGTTGGTATCACATTTGCGTTGATTTATTTTGCAGACGGTAACATTTTCTTCTCATCTCAACCTATCAATCAGCTCCGCATAGTATACGCTTGTACCTCTCGTGTAAAATAACAAAACTACCATTTTTTTTGTTCCATGCAATAATGATTTTCTCGCAGATAAATATCTCCTCTAATGATATGTCACAAATCAGCCAGACAGCTTGAGATTGGAATATCTCGGTGAGAAATCAGATAATATTGTGCTGTAACACGACTAATTCTTTAGTTTGGGTACTTTTTCATCTTTTACTTTTCAATTCAACAACTTTTATTGAAGTCACTGTATACTTGCGGGTAAAAGTACATTTATTACATTTTGGTTTCAAAATCAAATGAATCGTAGCAATGTTGGAAACTTGACTGCATGTTCAATGTGGCTTACGTCGTTTAAATAAACGTTATTTAGTAAACACATTTTAAACACACATGAGAAGATTAATGGGCAAGGCTATTTTCTGCGTTTAACCTTTCGGGCTAAATTTATTTTAGTTTATCCTGATAACCTTGCACTGTTGACAATAATTAATTGCTGATTTTAGTAACAGATTTGCCGATAGCAAAAAGTAAATATATACCTAATAGAAACCTACTAAATATACATTAACCAAAATTGTATATCTGCCTGTAACTTGCATAATAATTCAAATGACAGTTAATATTGTAAAAAATGTTTTAGAGAAAACATCGCCGTTGCGTTTACACGTGATAGTAAACTGACTTTATATAATTTCACCGAATGATTCGAGTACCAAAATGTTAATTTGACAAGAATCATTCGTACCTACTTACGCGTTTCGCTCTAATTGCCAAAAACGAACCTTCTGTAGGCCGTAAGTGCCAACTGAATTCACCGCGACCATCAGGCTGTGAGAGATGTTGATTTTTTGAGTTTTAATGAAAAACACGGTTAATCAAATCAAAGTTTTTAACGATTTCAACATTCAAAAACCTTCTAAAATATAAAGCAAAACTTCTGGCGGCATTCAATTACATTACTTATAATATTTATCATGTATTTTAATTTAGTTTTTTTGATATCATTATGTTTGATAATTCACTTTGCTGCAATCAACATTTTTTCCTTGCTTAGTGGTTTTTAAATATGAACATTCGCAAAAATATTTAATAAAACAATTTTTCGATATATAAGAGCCCCGGGTAGTTAGCATTTTGCAGTAACTGAATTTATTGATATGTCAAGTTCTACGACCAACGTAAGCACCATAACTATCTTGAATTAATGAAAGCTGGGGCGACAGCGCAGTGCAGAAGTGACATTATTACATTATCTCATAACAGGAGTTATAACCCGGTTAGAAAACCGTTGGCATTGTATGTAAAAAGTGTAGAGGAAAGAGTCAGCTATCCACATTGCCGCACTTACTTGGAACCTGCTAGGCTAGCAATATCTTTTAGTACTTTATTCCTAACTAACTAACTAACTAACTAACCATCACGCCGTTTCCCCGCAAGGGTAGGCAGAGAGGACGGACCGCCATACAACTCTGTCTTGGCACACACTTCTTGCTTCATTTACATTCATACATCGTCTCATACATACTCTTCTGTTATTCTGACTCTTCACACGACCCGATTCAAGTATTTGATTTACTTGATCGTGCATACTTTATTCCTTAGCTCGAATAACCTTCTACTCAGTCGTCTGTAATATAATAATCGCATGCAAAATGCACATACTGTGTATTTTTTGCGGAATAAGTTGATTACAATTTCGTAATAAAAAAAAACCTCAACATTTTAATCTTCATAATGCTTTCTGCCTAACAAGAGCGTGCAGTGACTTTTTTTGAATTTCTAAACAATTCGTTTTGTTCTTCAGATAATATTTAAAAGAAAACCTAACTCTTTGTAATTAACACTAAGAGGTTACTTTTAGAGTATGTAGGTATTTACGAAATATTTTTAAAGTGAATAGAAATATCTTAGATTTATCACTAATAACTTAAATGTCCATAATACTGACATTTCTAATACGTGCATTGTGGATATGGCATGGCGGTCGACATATCCATGCCGTATAAAATGCATTGTTATTTGTACAGTGTAATCTTAAATTAAAATTTAAAATTTGCAAACTACTTCATGAAACGTCCATCTGTATCCGAATTTAGTAAAACGCAAGGTTTGTGTACATAATAAAATAAACGAAAGCACAAACCAGAATAATGCTTTAAAGAAGCCTTAAGATTGTTGATTAAAAAGATTGTTTTTATTTTATTTTTAGAAATGCTTCAGTAATTGTTACTCGTATTATTAACACCGGTACAGTGCAACCGAAAGCTATATCTACAGACGTGTGGAAAATTCTAAATTGTATGGTTGAACGGTTGCCTATATCTAAAGCGGATTATCTCGTTTCAGTTTCTAGTCCCACGCGTTACTGCAGTCTACGAGTATGAGCATGTTCTTAATAAGGTCAATAAGCGTGCACTGATCAGTGAGTAATTCATATAGTGTTGTATTCTAAGCTATCTTCTGTCAGGTTATTCGTAAACCGGGAATGTTTGTCTTTCTTTCTTAAATGTCTTCACACGATGAAACGCCCAGAAGTTGTATGACATTACTTTCGCTGTCTGCGAATCACTGTCCAGCTTAGTTTCGATAATACATGCACAATGGCTGTTATTTTAAGATGTCAGGATGAGTTTAGTAATTTTTTTAAGGGATTATATAAATATATATACCGAGTTTTTTTTAATATATTAAATTGTACCATCTATTTAACGTGAATTATTACGACTAGACTTTGCTCGTCATTAATAATAAAAACTTTGCAACCCGGAGTTTTTACAGAGGACAATGAGGGGTATTATCGATCTCAATTAATATCCATGTAATAAAATTTGCATTATCTTTTTTTTTAATAAAAGATAGAATTTTTGTATGCACGCACGTAAGGCGTCCAAGTTCTTACTATTTAAAAATGTATATATGCTTTTAAGTTTTAACGGGCTCGACTCTTCATAGGAGTTGATTAATATTATATATATTGAAGGTACAATAAAAATTGAGAGGTATGGTTGAAAGACAAAAGTGGCGTTTGAAGGTGTTGCACGCAATATAAATAAAATATACGATTTTCGGGAAAACATTTATTTGTATTGTACGTTACTTTTGGCTTCCAACAAGCGTGTGAACTTGTAAACCACGACGACCTCCGTGTTCAGGCGGTTTAGATCCTCTTATACGAATCCAGAGGTCGCGTGTTCAAATCCCGGCATGCGGAAAATACATTTTATTTTATTGATTTGTATTATCTGCCATTTTAATTAATATAAAATAACATACAGTATATTTACGGTACCTTCATTCTAGAGCAGTGGATACTATGTAGTGGTAGATAAGTATCACCCTGGTGAAAGGCCACCATTCCGAATCGAAATGTTGCATGAGATTGCTGAAGCCGTGTTTGGTGATCAGATATGAATAGCCAGGTACTTCTCAACCTCCCTCTTCCCCATCCACTTCCCCTCCTCACTCCCTTGGGTTCACAATATACATAAATTGGGGATGTCGTAGTTCTACTCGCTTCGAACAGTTGGGACTCTTTTGTGGTATTCACATAAAAATAAAACGTAACAAGTAAAGTTGTTAACTTCTCCATTGGTCGCACTGCACGTCTCAGGAGGAAATTGACTGCCGCTTTTCAATTGTGATTGTGTGGACAATGTTAAAGATTTTATTGAACATTCGCAGAATTCCATTTGTTCTGAAGTAGCGGTGTGCACATTGGCGGTCACGCTCAGCAACGACAAAGCGCGACGGCGACGCTGATCACCGGTCGTGATCCCCTCCGCGGTGTCAGCTGTGATTGTTTTATCGGGTGGTTATCTGCGCCGCCGCCAACATGCAGAACCTTATTCACTTTCTTTGCTCAGCTATCGAATCGAGGGCACTTTCCCGATTGATGGGGCATTATTGAATGCGCGACGGACGTGCCCTTGGGACCGTTCGCGAACCGGTTATTGTTTATGGAACACTAGGGCTTCGTCTATAATTTAAACACTTTTTTTAGCAATCACATTGCACAATATCATGCCTTCATATTTTATTTTTCAAAGTTAATTGATTATTTCAAAGGTCCATAAAGTTAGTGCAATACCACACATCTAATAGAGAGTATACATACATGTGAGGTCATTAAAATATACATACAAAAATATAAGAGAATAGAATTTAAAAAGAAAATCAAAAGGAAAAGATAAATTAATTAATATAATAAAAAGCAATACATATAAATATATATATTAATATATATATATATATATATATATATATATATATATATATATATATATATATATATGTGTGTGTGTGTGTGCGTAAAATAATCGATATAAGCTCGGAAAACATATATTTTTGTAAACTTTGATGCTGTTTATGTTTGATAAACCTTACAAAATTAATTTACAGTTGTGGTTTTGAACATTGTTTTTGTAAAAAATACAATTTTTAAATATATTATTTGTTATAAATTATTTGATAACATAAATTATTATTTCATAAAATACATATAAAATGAATTATTTGTTCAAGTACATTGTATATTATAGCTCTTATTTGAGGGACCCCTTCAATTACGAGAAGATAATATTCTACAAGTAGCTATATACGTACATCTGTATGATTTTGTTATGGCTGCTGTTGAGGCCGTGTTTTGCGCATTCACGACTTGTTTCAGTGTCGCGCAGTCTAACAAGAATTTAGTATGTAAAAAAATGACCTTGTTCGATTAGCCTTGCACTTTTGGTATAGTGCGTATATATTTGTACGATAAGGATCTAGTCACTTTCTGCAGTTGGTGCTTATTAACATTGTTATTTTATGACTACATTTTTTCATTTCTTATGTTTGTGAGCTGCCATTTGATTGTAATGTTTGACAAACCTTACCAACAGTTGCCGCAGGGATCATTGATGTATGGAAAATTATGTTACATCCAATTCTGTAACTTTTTTCGTGTCATTGAGACATTTTTACCACGAAGAATCTATTTAATAAAACTTATCTTATAAAGCATCAAACACACTTGATCCTGCAACGTCATTTATATCATGACCTATGAAGCTTTGGAATAATTTTTTTATTTTTCAAAAATAATACAATACGCGATTACTATTTGTAAAATAAAAGTCATGAAACTTAGGTAAAGTAGAAACCCAGGTAAATAATTTGGCTTGATTATGATTCGTATTAGAATCTAAAAAGAAAACAGTGTTTACGGGATTTGTATGCCTATGATTTGTATTAAGTATGTTATTACCTAGCTCCATAAACGTTAGAAACTTAAGCCTCATAATGTCATTGTTAATATCTCTGTTAAGGCTCTGTCTATTGTTCATATTGAGCATTAACCCTGAGATAATTATTCTTACCCCAGCTGGGGTAATAAACCCCGGTTCGCCGACCCCCGATCAAAACACTTTTTAATTCTTGAAGCGTGGCGCTGCGTCGAAACAATAACACTAATTGCTATATCATTTGAACAAAAGTCTGGCGGAATGGTAATGCCGTCGCGTGCACTGTTCAGGTACATAGTGATGATTGATGGAACTATCTCCGTTTCGTACGGGGTATCGTAACGGAATCGGATTCGCGCTTATCTGGAAAACGCCTCGCCTAGATGAATCCGATGAAGAACTTCGATCGAGTGTGTGCAAGTTACGTTGTGACTGGCATCGGTAATAGGTGCATGTATTATGGTTCCACCGCTAAGAGCTCGGTTGTGATAATATATTTCTGTTATCTGCGTCGTTTCCTAGGTTAACGCGTCGTGTACCGGTGGTGCATATAGGCACCGGGCATTCATAATCATCTTTGTAGGACTTTTCATGCTTTTAAACCTGTTGTTCGAATATTTAAATGAACCGTAATCGTTTGTCAACAAAATAATCAATCCATATACATGTAGATGTTTTCCATTGCGTTAAGTTCGGTACAAGTCGAAGTAATAATTATTTGAAGTTTGCTTACGTCAGTACAGTTGAAAAATGTAAAACGATTTTCAAAGTGACGTTACTGTTTGTATTTACAAGAAAACCTCATGTAATTTTATTTTTATTTGGAAAGAAATGTATTCAACCACACAAAAATACAATTAAACGACCAAAAATCACATTTCTTAAAAAAAAAATTTTTGTCGACATGAGGGATTAAAAAAACACAATTCTCCGAATACAAGTGGCTAGTCCAGAAAAAAACAGTTTTACTATTAACATACACATAAACACATTATCTAAGGAGATAGTATAATTGACAAAAACATATATTTTTAAAACACAAGTGAGTTAAGCAAGGTTCGACGGAAGTTGAACCTTATGGGAATCTGGAATTCCAAAGGTTAATACGGACCCATCAGCGATACGCAAATGTTGATGTAGTTGAGAGTTCGATCGTAACAACTTTTTCTGTTTCATGTATCGTTTGTAAAGAAGGGCTACAGCGGAACCGTCAACGAGTTGACCATAGTCCTGCCGCTGACAGATCCGTTGCAACCCCCTCTTTCTGTTACATGCTTCGTAGAGAAAGAAGAAGACATTAAAACTGAGCTCTCCTCGGTAGGCCTATATTCCCGCCGCTGAGATATCCGTTGTAACCTCTCTTACATGAGTAATGAGAAATAAGGTTAGGTTACAATAGAGCTATCAACGGTATGCCTACTCATCTGTTGGTAGGTGGTACTTGACTTCCCGTTTTCAATCGCAGACCGTTTTATGCTTTCTAGACAATGCGCATGTCAGTCTGTTTCTTAGTAATACGAGAATCAATTATTGTTTACACTATGTAATTTCCCAGTCACATGTCAAAATAAAGTCACTCTAAATTCACAATTATTATGTTACAGTAGAAAAAGTCGACAATCTCTTTAATACCGTGTTGGAACATTTATTTTATTTTTTTTTTATTTTAAAACGCCCGTGACGTCATTCAACTCCAATCGCAGCGCCATTGCGAAGCCAATTTGAGTTTTAAAAATCGTATGAAGCTCCTAATTCTTCGAATTTGGTCCATTTTCGAGTAAAAAAATGTTACTTAAAAGTTATTCTAGTGTGAAAACGTTATTTAAAAACAAAAGTAAACGCTGACATTGAGGTTGACGTTAACGATAGAAAAGGTTGACTAGTTCAGCAGATATGAAGGTGGATAAGCTTACTAAATGTTTTGTTGTGTTCGTTGCAGCCTGTGACGGGCAGCGCGTTGCGGCAGCCCGACCCCGTGGGCGAGGCGCGGCCGCGCTTCGTGGCCATCACCACCCTCGAGGACGCGCAGGCCATCCGCTGCGCCGACTTCCACCCCTCAGGCCGCCTGTACGCCGTGGGGTCCAACTCCAAGACGCTGAGGATATGCGCGTACCCGGACACCTCCAGACTCAGGTAGGACCTTCATTGTTACTGTTTTTATATTTTGTGGAAAATTGGGTGTCGATGGCAACCAACACTTTACCGAACCGTTTTAAAGTAGAGGGGCCCTGGCACGAAACATCGAAACAGATTTTATCGTCAATGTCGGTAATTTGTAATCTTTCCCTAACAAAACTGCAGATCGCCAATGAACAAAGACAGTTCACATCGACTAAATTAGGCATGTTTAGTCGACGTGAGTTGTCGTTTGTTCGTTGGCGATCTGCAATCGGGCTCAGGAACGATTCCAAATTACCGACATTGACGGTAAAATCTATTTCCATGTGCTAGGGCTCTAGATTAGTCCCTCTATCGGTTCTCACGTTATTATTCAAATATATGTTTATAAACAAAGATATTATTTAATAGTTTCTAAATGCCCCGACTTTCTCTGCATAGCACAAAATAAATAAATATATTATATAGTACCAAAAATTAAAAACGAGGATTGTCCGTTGTTTTTGTTTTTTTTTTTTGTTTATATGAACAGAAAATCACATTTTCCGATTGATTGACAAAACATTTTCAACCTAATTGCACTATAACGATGCCACATCCCGGGTGGAATTTCGCGTCCTCTCCAAATTCTCTTCATTGGCTTTGGTTTTTTGTCATTTTTTATTATGCCTTTTTTTCCTGCTTTCACGGGAACTACTCATTTCTTCCTCACTCTGCCTTCGGGTCGCTTCTACTGGGGCACCCACACAATAGTGTTTTTCTATGTCCTGCCATCTTGCGATATTTCCCCACATGGCCAGTTTATTGCGATCTACGGAGCCTTGAGATAGTTTTGTGCTCATGTAGAGCCTCTAATTCATGGCTCGTTTTAACTCTAACACGATCATCCAATGTGGTCGTTACTACATCGAAGTATAAGATCCCCTTTATAGCGTAAGTAAAAAAAATATTTTGATGTATTTTTTTTATGTAGGCAGTGAGAGATGTACATATCGTCGCTGGAAATGCAAAAAGGTTGAAGCTACAATTTGGCCAAAAATGAGTTAAATATGCAATTTGATCAGGTTTTTCTGCGTCGAATGCTTTGACTCGTTTGAATCTGAAGAGTTTTGAGGCCCTTCAGCCATCTAAAATATATTTACCATTTGGGAGAAGGCTTGACTCAAGCGACACAAGTTTGGGACTGTTTGAAGCTTTTGGTCGCTTCAGGTAACTCAGTGAGAGCGTTGAGTTACCTGAGTTAACTTTTTATTTATTTAAAAATTCAACCAGGCACTGAAGACTTATGAATTTTGTTGGTCTGGTGTAAACTTTCTAAAATGGCGCCCTCTTGCCTTTCCGGTGACGATATTTATCAAGTAATTTATGTATAATGTTCAAAATACATATACACGCTGTTATATGTTACATACTTCTTAACTCCTTTGAATACATCACTGTGTATTTTCTCATTGTTTAAAATAATAGCAACGAGACAATTACTGTTGCGCGTCAATGAAAACACCAGACTTTTTGGTGTGCATTAATTGGGTTTTGTGTAAAACCGAACGCTGATCAGAAAGTTGCCAGCTCGAACGAAAGAATCTGATATTATTACCCATGGGAATGGCGGCGACAATGTGCCCAAAGCGCGTGCGTGCCAAGGCGGCGGATAATAGTCTGCTATAATTTGACCTAAACAAAAGAATTTGCTTTCAGCACGAACGTTGTAGAGCCCCCCTTTCTCACTGCGAAACGTGAACCGTGACGGATCTCTCCGACCTTTCGGAATACTTGCAAATAATATTGTTATTTATTAACTAACGCACATTAAAGGTTTTTTACGTCAACATTTAAACGCTTTATTTAATATACTTATAAACAGTGCAGTAGATAAAAGTGTCGAAAATAAATATTTATTAAAATTCCCGAAGGTATTTGTTAAAATTATTTTAAAAGGCAACAGAGCCAGATTGTATTTGAAAAATTTGCGCGTGTAATTGTTATAACTCCCGTACACATTATTATGTACGCAAAACTGCTTGTCATATTATTTCTGGAAAATAAACTTAATTTACTAATTACTCTCACGTTTTGAGAAATCGAATAAAGTTTTTTCATGTAGGTACATATATTCAGAGTCATAAAATAATGATTTGTGCATTTCAGATTTTATACAACTATTCTATTAGAAGAAGTATTTGCATGTGCATAGAAAAAAAGTCTTCATTAATACAATATTGTCAATTTAAGTTAAATATTTGTGCTGTAGTAAGTAGGTACAGTAACCTTCTAGTATTGGTGAGCACTAAAAAATGTCACGAAACGTCACTGTGTAGCATTCTAATACAAGCAATACTATAAATTATTAATCTATATTTTTTTATGGGTAGTTAGAAAAATGTCTAAGGTTTATTTTTAAACCGTAATATTTTAAATATAGAAATACACACTAAAATGTCAGTACAAGGTGCAGTTTGAAAACCAGCGAAAACATTTTAAAAAAAAAATCCAGTATTCATTTCATAAATAATTAAAAATATGGCTGTGTAAGAATTGTATTCGATGGAAACCTTTAACATTTTCCTAACGACTCGTATAGAAATAACAGATACATCATTTGTAGTATTAGTACTAGAAAGCACAAAAGCAAGTTAGTAATACATCGTGATGTAGATGATACAAATATAGTCATTCAATTTTTTTAAATCATTATTCGTTATTGATCTAATCTATATCTATTTGTAAAATACTATAAGGAAAATATAATCAACCCCTATTTCCACAAGGAAAAGAAGATGGGGCCAAAAGCACATTTATTTTCTTTCTTTTAAAAGAAAGACGAAAATTCCCGTGTTACGAATAACCTGTCAAAATTTGAAAAACTCCTACTGCCATCATGATAAGCGGAAAATGTTGCTCGTGCAGTGATGGAGGACTTAACTAACATTGAAATTGAACCCATGACGCGTGGTTAGGAACCAGACGCATTTGTTAACTTGGCTACACTTCGGATCTTTCTTAATTGATCTCAAAATAAGACCCTAAGTTGCTTAAAAAATTAGTACATATTTTTACAGCTGACGAAAACGTAAACAAATTTTCAATAACATTTATTTTACAACCTCCGTGGTCGAGCGATCAAGATCCTCGACTACGAATCTAGAAGTCACGGTTTCCAATCCCGGCGTGCTCAAATAAAATTTATTTGGTTAATATGTGTTGTTTGACATTTAATTGATTTAAAATAATATGAAGTAAATTTGCGGTACGTTACACATAAGTGGTAGATACTCCGTATCGCCCTGGTGAAAGATCACCATTCAGAATCGAAACGTTGCTTGAAATGGCTTTAATGGAAATAATAATAAAAAAAATGCACACATGTATGGTTAGACCACTCTTAAACTAGTGGTCTCAAATTATAGTAGATACCTAACTGCCTGGATAAAGAATCTTTTACGGTCATGCGTAAATGTCGCGCGTAGATTTTACTGGGAAGGATGTAAAATGAAGCTGGTATACATTTAAAAAATATTAAAATGACACTAGTTGTGTGTTTTCGAACATACCTGTGTGTATTGTGGCTTTTAAAACGTGTGAATTTCTAGCAAGTGTAAAAATGACACTTTGTTACTTTATGATAAAACATGTAGTCAGTGGTTTTTGGTTACGTGTTCGTAACATTTAAAAATAAATCTCTGGTACCTACCTACCAATTTTCGAGGTAGTGAGGTGCGTGCTGAGAAGTTCACACTTCAAACTTGCTCCCGGGCGCACAGTTTACACAAGACCATAAGAGCGCTAATTTATTGTGCTAGTTATTTATAGCCAATGACGGCCACTAAAAAGAATCGCCAGTAGTTTTGTTTCTTTACATTCATACACAATGGAGCCAGTGGGATTAAATGGAATCCCATTTGGGGTATGTTGTGAGACTCGAGGTGAATGCAAGGAGACAGGGAAGAGAAGGTGGTAAAGCCATTTCAAGCAACTCTTCGATTCCGAATGGTGGTCTTTCATCAGGGCTTACGTGGTCGAGTGGTAAGACGCTCGACTACGAATCAGAAGGTCGCGGGCTCAAACCCGGCGTGCGCCTATAACTTTAATTTAATTATATTTTCGTAGAAAGCAATCACTTTGTGGTTTGACATATTTAAAGAAATGAAAAAATTACTTTGTATAAGACCACGGATATTATTTGAATATAGTTTTTTTATGTATATATTTTTATGTATGTATATTATGTACTAGACCGGTCGGTAGCTGAGTGGAGAACGCATCGGATTCCCACCCGGGCTTCGTGTGTTCAATTCCTCTGCTGGCTAAGTCCTCCATCATTGCACAAGCAACATCTTCCGCTTTTTATGATGGCAGAAGGAGTTTTTCAAATATTGTCAGGTTATTCGTAACCTGGGAATGTTTGTCTTACTTTAAAATAAATAAATATATATATATATATATATATATATATATATATATATATATATATATATATATATATATATATATATATATATATATATATATATATATATATTTATTTATTTATATATATATAACCGCACACTTTGTATTTTTTGTTTAGTTTAATTTTGTACCCTAATGATGCTTAGGCTAAGCGAAACTGGTCTGTTTTAAAAATTAAAGAAATATCCGTGGTCTTATGCAAAGTTATTTTTTCATTTCTTTTAATTTAATTTATATCTGTTATAGCATATTGAATTCATATAAAATAATATATAGTATATTTGCGGCACGTTCCAGGTGGTAGATACCCTGAGTATCGCCCCGATGAAAGACCACCATTCAGAATCGAAACGTTGCTTAAAACTGTCGTGACTTTAGTCGTGTTTGGTGATCAGATCTGAATAGTCAGATACTTCCCAACCTTCCTCTTCCCTATCTTCTTCCCCTCCTCACTACCTCCAACCTCACAACTTACCCCATATGTCATAGTCTCACTGGCTCTAGACGGTTGGGAGCAGTTGGGACTCTTGTGCGGTATTCACTATAAAAAATATATAAAAAGGGCGATACTGAAAGTATCTACTACTACGGGACGGTTTTCAAAGTGTTTTTTTTTTTCTTTTTTACATTCAACTAAATGAACTGTCCATCTTTATGTTTCAGGGAGGACCACAAGGCGTACCAGCCGACCGTGGTGCTGAAGCGCACCAAGCACCACAAGGGCTCGCTCTACTGCCTGTCGTGGAGTCCCGCGGGAGACCTGCTGGCCACCGGCTCCAACGACAAGACCGTCAAGCTCATGAGGTTTAACGTGGACACGGCGAGCCTCGAAGGTCAAGACGAGGTAAGCACTTGTCATTTTAAATTAATCTCCTGCCCACACCTTGACTATGATACCTTTGCAGGTGGCCAGAAAAAGAACTGAAGACACCATGTTTTTTTTATTCGGCAGTAAAAATATGTTCAGTTGTGTTTTTTTTCAAACTTAATTGTTTTGGTTTTTATTATATAAAGCGATAAAAAAGGTAGAACCTATAAATAGTGATGTATCAGACATTATTCTCAAGTATTTGGCTTTCACAGAATTTGAAAACCCATAAAAAGTTGCCAGTTTAAGTTGTGCCGTCGTCACCTTTGCGGAAAATAATTACCCGCGAAAATATATATATTTTTTTTTAGTATATTTTATGAAAATGAAATAATAACTTTGTATAAGACCACAGATTTTATTTTATTTTTTATGACCAACCGGTTTCGCTTAGCCTAAGCATCATCAGAGTACAAAATTAAAGTAATTAATTAACTAGTTTAGTTTTGTACCCTGATGATGCTTAGGCTAAGCGAAACTGGGCGGTCATAAAAATTAAAATTAAATCTGTGTTCTTGTACAAATTTATTATTTAATTTTCATTAAATAAGTCAAACCACAAAATGATTGCTTTCTACGAAAATACATTATATTTTTAATTCACTTCATATTTATAATGATGGTGTGCAATTAATACATCCATGCATTTTAATGATGTTTTAATGTTTTTTTTTTAAATTCTTAATTAAATTATTAGGACTGTTAAATATTAATAAATTGTTCCGAATGAAGTGTACATCTATGGATCTATTTTGCACTGTCACCCCCATTATCTTTTCTTTGGTGGCGACACAACATGTAATATTGGTAGTGGGAAGTACTACTAAATTTCATTGATATTCAAACTGCTTTCTTCTAAAGGGTGCTTTTCCTTGCTTAGGGTTTTTTTATCCAGTTAAGACCTTTTCCCTAAGAACTCACTAATGCAAACTTAAATTCAGTCAATTAAATACAACCATCAGATGGTGATGGTAATAAGGCCTAATGAGCCGCAGTACTAGTTAGATAGACATTATGAGGGGTATTTGTATAAGCCCCAGATAGTTAGAAGAGGATTACGAAAGAATCCATCAAATCAAAAAAAAAAGGTGCTACATGTTTTTTTTTACCATATATGAGTAGGTAGATACTTCCGAACCTAAGTCTTCCCCCTTTTCTTCCCTTTCCTTCTCTTACAATATTCTCCAATACTCTCCACACAGAATTCCTGAAGATGACATGGACCCTGAGGGAAATGGTTTATATGTGTTATGTTTTCAGGTGGAATTGATGATGCACGACGGCACAGTGCGCGACCTCTGCTTCATAGAGGACACAAGCAACAAGTCCAGTCTCCTGATCAGCGCCGGCGCCGGGGACTGTAAAATACGCGTCACAGATTGTGCTACAGGAAATCCCTTCCAGGTACCCTTCATTCTCTCATTTTACATCACTTGTATCGATGAAAATTTTAGGACCGTTCTCACTATGCTTTGTATCTTCTTTCATTTGTTATTACTACCATAACTCCATCTTATACGTAAATGGCCCAACAAGCAATACAAACCAGTTAAACTGATATTTTAAAATTTGAAATGACATCAATAATATTAAAACCACAGATAAAGTTTTTTTTTTTTTTAAAATTAGCAAAACTTAATAATAATATTAAATTATAAAAAAATAAATGGACCACAAACTGTAAAGACAGTTAAAGTATTGAGTGTTATTTTTCGAGCATTGTAAACCATTAAAAAAGCCTACTACATTATGATAATAATTATTCAAACAATATACAATAATATACCGAAACTCAATACAACAGCACAACATCACTATTCCTACTCAGCAATTAAGATTTTCAACAAACTTCCTAAAGACATAATAAATGTAAACAACTACGAAATATTTAAAAAAAACTCAAAGTACACTTTTCAGTAAAATAACCTAAAATGTATTATATTCATATAATATTCATTTTTAATCATAAAAAAATAATTTCAAGAAACCCATGATAGTACTCCCTCCCTAAGCACAAGAATTTTCTCAATTAGGGAGGTATTTATCATTAATTAGAAACTAGACATTGTATATAAACTGAATTAATATTATACCTAATGTTAGTATTAAGTAAAAATTATTATTTTTTTACGATTGATTAAATAATTTTTTTTTAAATATATATATAAATTAAAAAAACATACAGAATTATTTTTTTCAGTATGTGACTAAGACTTCCATTTGCAGTTTAGTTCGGTTAGAATCTCGGTTTACGAAAATAAAGATGGATGCCATTTATGGAAAAATAATTTTAAAAAATAATGTTAATGATTTTCAAATATAAATGAGTGTCGATAGAGGTAGATAGAGGAAGGCTCTAAAGGTTTAGCCTCTTGGGAGAAACCTTAAAATTTTTCCCGCTATTATCCTCGAGTGTTTGATCTTGTTTCCAGGCCCTGAGCGGTCACTCAGGTCCCGTGCTGTCCCTCTGCAGTTGGGGCGGAGCGCTATTTGCGTCGGGCTCACAAGACCCCAGTGTGCGCCTGTGGGATCTGCGTTCCGCTGCCTGTATAGCTCTCTTCACACCGCCCACCGCCATTGGACCCAGGGTAATGAACCCCTCTATTTTCACTGACCTGACTATTGGAAGATTCATTTCTATGTCACTGTTCAGACAATTTCAATTAAATATTACAAGTAAGGTTCAGTGTTATGATCCAAGTATGTCTCTTTCAGACCTAGATTGAATGTATCACATAAAATTAAGTAAAAAATAAATAAAGCATTTAAATTTATAATGTGTTCAAGTACCAAGGTTTCTGTTGTATTGTAGTTAGTGACTTTTTGCAGCAAGCCATGTAGAAAATTGCAGAAGTTCTGTAAATATACTGGCACAATCGAGTTGGAGTTGTGATACCGTAATTGTTGAATGCTAAAATTGTTCGAAAAATAATGCTTGTACAGTTTTCATAAGAACGTTTTGGTATGTAACAGTATCATTCAAATATGTAACAAAAAAATATATTTTTCTAGAATTCAATCCGTTCGTCGGTTCCAGCCCAATAAGTTGTAATAACATTTCACTCCTCCTGCGCTGTCTCTTCTAATCGTTAATTTATACATATTTTCGTAGAAAGCAATCACTTCGTGGTTTGACCTATTTAATGAAAATGAAATAATAACTTTGTATAAGACCTCAGATTTTATTTTAATTTTTATGACCGACCGGTTTCGCTTAGCCTAAGCATCATCAGGGTACAAAATTAAACTAAACAAAAAATATGTGGTGTGTGATTATATATACTTATACATACAGAGGGAGAACATTTCTCATTATTCTTTTATCACATTTTTAGTTGACGTTTTGCCTATTTCATTTCATATTATCTTTCTCTCTGTTCTTTTGTTATAATTTAAATGCTGTTCTTTTGTTTTCCTACTGTTCTCTTATTTTATTTTATATTGTGTTCTCCCTCTGCATGTATGAGTATATATAAACACACACTATGTATTTTCGTTTAGTCTAATTTTGTACCCTGATGATGCTTAGGCTAAGTGAAAGCGATTGGTCATAAAAAATAAAATAAAATCTGTGCTCTTATACAAAGTTATTATTTCATTTTTTTTTAAATTTATACTTTACATTGTCTTATATAAACAGCTTCAAACGTCGGAGGTGAGTTGAATTCATTGCTTCCTGAATGCATACACTATAATCCACAATTTATAATCCACAACTTTGATATCTCCTACAAGTACATGACTTGTATTACGGATGGTTGATATCGGGAATCGGGTGTACCTCCGGTTCCAGTTACTGGTGACCGGAGAGGAACCGACAATTTATCCAGTTCTTTTTGGAACCGGGTTCCTGGTGCCAGAAAAGTTTCACAAAGAAGATTTTTATATTATAAAGAAAGGATACAACGCCGCCAAAAAAAAAAATTCATCGGTGGTGGTTGCTAGCGAAATTCTGAAAACGAAAAAAACTGGAACCGGTTCCTCGCTATGGAATTTCATAGATATTTTTATTTTACAAAAAAAGGAACCGGTTCCTCAGAGAAATAATATTGACGGTTGCAGTGATAGGCTTGGAACCGGTTCCTTTTAACCGGGACAGGAATATCGACCATCTCTATAGTATTGTAGTTTTGTGTTAATCAACAACCTCTGTGTTTCCAGGGGTCCCCCGTGGGCAGCGTGAGCGTGGAACCGTCGGGTCGCCTCCTAGTGTCAGGCCACGAGGACGCGGCGGGCGTGTTGCACGATGTGCGTGGCGCACGCACGCTGCAGAGCTTCCGGCCACACTCACAGGACGTGTGCTCAGTGCGCTTCTCCCCGGCCGCCTACTACCTGCTCACGGCCAGTTACGACTCCAAGCTGATACTGACCGATTTGCAGGGTAAGTCAACATCACCTAGTAGAAATTCCTGATAACTGACTGCTGTATCCGAACCTGTAGAAGAACATCAACATATCTTTTTTTCAACACATATTTTGTTTAAGTTGGTTTAGTGGACTGTAAATTTGCTATACAACGATAATGGAAAAAGAAGGAAAAAGGAACCAAACACCTAGCACAATATCTCAACTCTAGAATTTCTTCATAAACAATTTAACTACATATATGTATTGAAGGAAAAATGTATAATATTTATCTGACATTCCTTCAACATGTCCAGCCCATCGAAGTCTTTGAGACCTACAGAATCTATATTACAATGGTGCTAATTTTGGGTTAGGCACCACGAGTCAGAAGTGTAACTCTGGTCTTAATTTAGTTTTATATATGAGCAGTTTGCTTCTTTTACTCAGTTATTTTGACCCCAGTAGTCCCTCAAAGATATGAAAGCTTCTGCTTCCAGCAAGTAAGGCGATTTTTAGCTCTTCAGTAGTCTTGTTGAGTGTATTTCCCAGTGTGAATTTTTTTCTTATGATTTACAGGTGACCTGACGGTGGCGCTCCCAAGCGTGGTGGTAGGCCGCCACTCCGACAAGGCCATCTCAGGGCGCTGGCACCCACGGGACTTCTCCTTCCTGTCCACTTCGGCCGACCGCACCGCCACTCTGTGGGCCCTACCGCCCGCCTAGCGCCTAACCACTTCTGCTGAGGACACTCTGACACCAGACTCCTTGTGAAAAATTATCGGCATTCAACTGATGACAATTCAATGCTATTTTATTTTGGAAATTAGTATCTTTAAAATGAAACGCTCTAACTTTTTGTACATAACTTTATTTTTTACAAATTCTCAAACGGTTTTCTACACAATCGTGCCTTCGTCATATATGTGTGCTTATGTGCAATCTACCAAGTTGAAGGCATGGTTGTTTCAAAACCGCTTGTCATTTTGCTATAAATAAAGTGATGTCCACTAAAATAGTGTTTATTTTTTTATTATTCCTGTAGTGCTGTAATAGAACCTCATTTATTTAATAAAGATTGTGATTATCATAGAATCTTTTCATAAAAATGGTTTGATATTCGTTACGCACATTTAAATCACAACGAGAGAGAGCTTACTATGTTACAATTTGTTTTTTTTTTAATTAAGCAAGATTTTACCAAATATTTTCCTTTACGTTTCACTTTCCTTCTGAATTAATAGGGTTCTGTTCTTTCACTATCGGTCAACTCAAGTCCCAAGTGTCAGAAGATTTTGTTTTGAAGGTGTTAGAAAGACTGAAGTGGAAGTTATTTTGTTGATTGTTTTAAACCGTTTCTTTGACGGATAATCGTAATAATAATAACTTTATTATTATAATGAATTGTATGTTAACTCTAAGCATGTAGAAAGATACACCACAGAAATCTCAAAGCTATCTTTTCTAATTGCTAAGTCGCTAATTCAACTAATTCACATCATAAGCTTTGTAACAGCTAACGTACACATTAATTCTCCTTATATTTAAGGGCTGGCATCCCGTAGTGCTAGTTAACTTGTTTAATTTGTATTCTGCCACTCGAGATTAGACACACATTAAGGAATACCTTGAGAGCCGTAGCCCTGACATTAATAGTTAATATTTGAATGTTTGAATTTTATTCACCAAATGTTTTTGTTTAAATACGGATAAATCTATGAATGTTCCTTGAAAGTTGTTTATTAATTTGATCTCTAATCTTGTTGTTGTAAATAATATACAAAGCTTAATTTGAATGCTCTATTAAAAAATATGTCACAACATAATATTTGGGATACCTATTATTGTCAATTGTTGTATTTATTTGTGAAATGTGAATTTATATGAGTTTTCTATACTTAAAATATTATAAATGAAATAAAGTTTTTTATTTTATTTCTTCATAGGTGCTTGTAAAAATACTTTTTATTACAAACTAAAAAGCATTTTACAAAGGAAACACAGCTTTTTTTACTAAAAGTATTTCACATGCCTTGTGATTTAACTTTTTGATCAATCAATTTTGCGACAATTGAGACATGAAAATTTAAATAAAAGGTCAATTTAATTTTTAATTAACAAATTAAACAATGATAAACGAATTTTAACTTTTTATCGATTTATATATATATTGTGTGTTGTATTAGACTTGTATTATTATTTTTCGGTCATTTATTTACATTTCTTAAAACATACCAATAAATTTATGTGAAAAGTATTATACTTGTAGGTATCCAAAATGAATTAGATAGTTAACATTATTGTTTTTAATGCACCTGAAATAACATTTTATAAAGTATTATGTTTAAAGTTTTAAAATTATTGTATGCATCTGTAACAACGAACATGTTTGTCTCATTATATCATTTTCTTCATTCACAACTTTTCCTGGGAAAAAATTCACCCATCTTAATTTATTTATGAATTCAATAAAATAATTGACATTTTTAAAAATGATTTATCTGCACAAGTGTGTTTATCAAATTCGAAACAGGTTTAATAAATAGCCTATATTTACCATTAACATAACATTGAATGACCTCAGTAGGAGTCAGTGACTTAATTTTTTCGATTATTGAGAATCAATTTTTTTGTTGAAAAAGAAAAGTTTTTTTCATAGATTCCTTTTTGTATGAATAAATAAAAATTACGAGTATTCTGACTTAAAAAAAAAAGTTTTTTTTTTTTCTCATGCATACCTACATACATAGATACCAATCTTTTAGTTTTAGTTCAGAAAAATCGTTAAAATAATCATGGTCTAAATCTTATTGACTGAAATCCTAAAATAAATTGCAATTCTAACTATTTAAGTTTATTTTATGCTCAATGGTAAATTTAATAATTCGTGCCATAATCAATTTCCTGTCTCCTTTTTTTGCATCGATTTGTTTATATCACTATCTTAACAGCACAAAAAAGGAACTCCAGAGTTTCACAAATTCATATTCACTGTTCTCTGTATTTACAAGCTAATATGCTTATTTGAACATAATAGTATTATCATTGTTTTTGCAATATTATTTATTACCTATCTTATTTAATTATTTTTAATGAAGTTTAATGTTCTATTATTAAAGTCATTTGATGATAACGTTGTGACTTGCTGTATTTTCTAATAATATTTTTTAAGGTGCAACGATTGAAAACACATATAAAAAATAGAGTCTAGAGAAATTTTTAATTTACGCCAAAAAATAAACAAAACAAAATTAATTTTCATTCGAAATATATATTTGTATTTTGATACGACACTTTTTTTTCTTTCAGTAGATTATGCTCTGATTTTTTCAGTGTGCAATTCATCCATAGAAATACCGTGGAGTCAAAAATATGAACTGTTAGATTTAAAAAAAAGAAATATTTTTCTTACTTTGTTCCAATATATTATGTTGATTTATTTTTGACAGATTTTATTAATATTCTCTTTAGTAATCTAACTTTCTTTGTTCTTTACCGACTTAAAATAATATAAACTTGTAAATAACATAATCCACAATAATAAATTGGTTTAACATTTTATATGACAAATGAAAGGATGGTTCACAAATAAAATGTATTTATATAAAAAAGTGTTCTTCATTAATATATTTTTTAATTTGACTTTATTTGTAGGTTTTTAGTAGGTAAGCAACATGCTGAAAATTATTAATATTAAAAAAAACTGTTTTATTTTTACAATTGCGTTTTTTCTAATATTATCTGATAAATTAATAATTTTTGTTGGAAAATAATATATTTTTTAAATTTTAATGTTTGTCTTATAAGTTTTCTATTTATGTATTGGTTAATATTATGTTGAACCGTAATTAAAACCGTTCAATTTATAATATTATTATAATAAATAATGCGATCCATAAATGGTAAATGTGTATTGGATTTACATATGTAAACTACCACTCGTAACCCCATATAACCGTAAATTTTGCGATTGTTTTGTTGCAATATTATTTTAATATTGATTTTATGTAATAATGGTTGCTATTTGATTTTTATATTACATTTGTATGTATGCATGTAACAATGTTTATTTTTCAATGTTTGTCAAATCCTAACTGATGGTAAAAATATGCTTTCATGCTTGCATAAATAAATACATTATTATTACCATCAGATGGAATTTAACATCCACAAAATGCGATTTGCGATTTATTATGATTTTATATTTGGTGGTTCGAGTTTTTACATCAAAGAAACAATCTTCTAAAAAAAATGATATTCAAATTAATATAATTTAAATAACATCAAAAAGAATAACTAATAATTTTATAGTTTTTCACACACAATTTATTCATTATTAATTATCCAGTAGTTAGTGAATATTATGAGTTAGTTTAATTTATTATTCATAAATTAATATAGAAGGGAACTTTAGAGATGTAGCGTCAACAAATTAACAATACTGCCCAAATCGAATTATTGTGAAGAGGCAATGGCAGGTTTTTTATGCAAATTCTGTTGCTTTTTGATACTGCAAGCTGCATCTACTGGATAAATTAAAAACCATGTCTACATAAAAGAGGGATATTTTATTCTATATTGATTTTATTTTTGGTTGTGTTTGGGCAATATTGTTCATTTTTTGTAATTTTCTTTTTACATGTGCGATTATTGTTCTGATGACATATGCTTGCGAATTTTTCTGGTTTCTAGCACTAGAGTCTGTGTGGGATTCATCGTATATGATAAGATGCGCTTTTGACATTCACAATTAAATTTGAAATGTTAAAAGTTAATCTTTCTACCCATGTCCCATAGATTAATGTGTGATGAAGATGATTATCAGTTTATATTTGTAGCTTATAATCTAGAGTGTATTTTTGTTCTAATTGATTATAATGACATGTATAAAAAATATTATAATTTGTACTAACACAATGAAATATTTGTCTACTAATGTTCTGTATAATGCAGATTGGCATAAATGTAAGAATTCTGATGAATCAGTTTGTCAATATTATGATTTTCGTAATTTTATTTACTTTAATAAAGCACAATAACCAGAAGTTGCGAATACTTCCTTTATACCTGTTCCCCAGATATACAAAACGCTATGCTGCCTATTGACTCTCGGCGAGACTTTAACCGGAGCGAGGGAGCCGAGTACTACTTGCATTCTCGTTTTGGGCAGTTGTTGCTTTATTTTTATTGGTTGTGTAGTGGCGTCTCTAGATTCGGGCACAAACAACTGACATGAGCCAATCACGGCTGAAGGGCGAGGTGAAGCGAGCGCACAGCTCCTCGGGTAGTTTTGCCAAGAGTGTCGACACACAGAAAAATCATAATACATACATGATTTTTGCCAATTTACATGAGATCTTTCGACACCTAGGACAATGAAATTGATTATTCAATCTGTTCAAGAAAAAAATGAACTAACTTCGGGCACACGGACATGCCACAACATGTCGATTTATCTCCTCAATGCTTACCACTCGCTTATAATAATGATTGGAACAATCTAGAATCTATAGTGTCAGTTTTATACATTGTCTTATTTAGCACAAAAAATATTTATCAGAAACTGAATTTTCTGCAGATAATGCTCTGAACAGAACACCCTCCATGATGTAACAACTTAAGCAGCGAATTGGGTCCAGGTGTTGTCATTTTTTCAACAAAAATAAATTATGTCACCAATGCAATTGTTTGATGTAGTTAACCTGAAAGATATTGCGGTAATTTTTTAAGTCCGCGACAACTATTTAAATGAAATAAAAACTGTACCTGTTTAAAACATGTAATATATTTTGGTTATAATCATACATACATAAACTAGCCTACATAAAATTAAATCACAATGTCATTGATTGTTCAGATTTGCACCGTTTCACATGTTACATTTAATTCACATTTTATTAAAATAAACACAAGTTAATGTTTGAAACAAACTCTTTGGAAGTTGCAGCATAACTTTAGTCTCAAGCGAGTTTTAACTGTAACTTAATATATAACACATCTAGTTTGAGAGTTGCTTTATAAGATTCACTAGATTTCTGTTGAAAAATGTGGCCATTTTTTGATTTCATTATATAAGACGTCGCCCGGACTGAGCGAGGGGATGAGCTGGCGATGGCCGTAGAGCTTGTAGTCCTTGGTGAGCTTTCCCTGGGCCACACCAAGCTCTAGCAGGTATTTGCAGGCTTCGATCTGGCGCGCCGGAGGCAATATGTCGTTGAAGGTGCCTATGAAGGCGATGCCCACACTCCTCAGGTTGTAGCCCTTGGTGTGCGCGCCCACGCTGTTCCAACCTCGGCCTTCATAGGCCGCGCCGTCTCCGCCTACCAGGAAGTTGTAGCCGATATCTGACCAACTCCTGGACTCAATGTGGTATGTCTGCATGGTGCGCACTTGGAAGGTGCACGCGGCCTGAAATAATGTGGACAATACAAACTAATGAAATAAAATTATATCATGAGCATGCTGAAAATTCTTTGTACACGATTTTTGTGTATTTTATAATAATAGGTATAAAATGTCTAGTAGTCACTAAAGAGATAAATTGATAGAAGTGAAGCTATAACGATTTGAAAGAAAATTGATATCGCCAATTGACATAAGACCTTTTGACTTCTAGCCCCCAGACAACACACTTCTATTGATATATCTATACAGTGTCTAGTACAGTGAAACTCTCTTATAAGGTTTTACAAAGAAACCAGAACAAAACCCCTTACGTGAGAAAACCTTGCACGATTCCTAAATTAGGCCATTTTATAATTTTCACACTTCAAGGGACTTTTTTTTTAAATCCACCTTTTTTAGCAAAAAAAAAGCTGCCTGGAGATTATAGAGTACATAAAAACGATGCCATAATTAATCAATTTCAATGTTAAAGGTATGTAACCCTACTGAAAATTTGCCAGTAAGTGACAGTAATTCCTGTAAAATTTCCTTGATTATAATGGCGACTCAAATGTCATGAACATATTGGGGTAATATAAAATAGTTATGTTCTCTGTTATTAAATCTTTCATAGCAATAATAGAAAAAAGCAACTCTTCTAGTGAAGTATGCATGTTCTCAAGAATAAATTATTGGTATGTAATTATTTCTAATATATCATTCTTAGTAGGTAAGTGTGAGAATAAGAGTTTTATTATTATTGCGTTAGTCGCTGCTAAAGGTATTTTGTAAAATATTTATGAATTGTGAAATGTGAAGGACAGCTTTATCATGGAGCAAACAAAAATTTAATCAATTTATTGTCAACAGTGAACTAATCTCTACTTTCAACAAACAAGACTTTTGAACCAATTGTATAATAAAAACACAGAGACATAAATTCCTCACACAATAATTATCACGGGTACTGAAATTTTAAGGTTAACGATCAAATCAAATTTCCTACAAAAAATAACTATGTATAAAGACGGTGAGATTTCAATTCTCATTTACTTATTTTTTAATATACCTTAGCACAGCTGTAAAGCATTTTTATTTAAGGTTTGTTTTCCAACAAACACAACAAAACATTGCAACAGCCAGATCTGGGAGCACCTGTTTTGGCTTTATGGGAATCGAACCCACAACTTTCCGATTAAAAAAATTAATCTGTAGACCACAAAGCTACGGAAGTCATTATCAGAAAGCATTGAAACGCTCTGGGATTTTTGGGTTCTTGTTAATTTCTCAATGTGCATACGTGGTGTGGTCTACATTAATTAAGAGCGCAATTGAGGTGAAATATCACTAACGCTTTATAAAATTATTAGTCATTTTAACAGTTTAAAATGATAAATTGAGCGATACTTTTTAAGGTAGTGACAATTTGTTGTAAAAAACAAAGCTCTTGACAAAAACTAAATTATATAAAAATATATATTTTCATACCATATTCTTGAGCCACATAATATGTCAGATTTTTTCATATTAGGAAAAAGATCCTAATATGAAAAAACATTAAAAAAACATCCTTTCAAGATTCAAACATTCAACAAAGGTCGAATGTTGAAATCCAACAGTGGTTTCTTTTTTTCTTCAATTGGGAATCCTGCAGAGAATGATAATAAGTGTATATTTTATGAAGTCATTTTTTTTTAAATAGCTTCAACTCCATTCTAACCACTCTGTCAGTTGCATTACTTATGAGAGAGGGAGATATAACGGAGCTGTAAAATAAAATATTATTGTCTATAAGAAAGAGGCAGAGGTTACATCAGACCTATCAGTGGTAACCTCACTTTCTGTTACATCAATTGTTTATTAAGAAGATGGATGAGTTGCAACAGGTCTATCGGTGGTAACCTACCTTTTTGTTTTTATTTATGAGGAAGTGGGAGAGGTTAGAATGGAGCTATCGGCTGTACATGTGTCATTAATGAGAAAAAGGGATAGGTTACAATGGTGCTATCGGAAGTATTCCTGAATTACCTGACTGGTGCAGTTCTCGGTGGCGGTGTGGGTGATGATGACCATCGGCACAGGGGTCTCCATGGGGTCCACCACTCCTGCTGGTGGCTGTGCGAGCCACTCCTGCCTGGCTATCATGCGCAGGTGGCTGGGCAATAGGAGGACATTGTCTGGAAGATGAACATGAAGTTGTTTCACCACATAATATATAAATATATATATAGAGGAACAAAAATTGAAATCCCTCAGGGCCTATGTCATCTTTCAGGAAAGGAAGGAGTGAACCTGGGTTTTGAAGAGACCGATGTTGTACGAGAGAAGAAATATAGTGGACGGCAAATAATTTCCACAGCTGAGCTTTAGTACACAAGAACGAGTCGTAGAAGTGACCCATTCTCATTTGGCGAATGTAAACTGTGTACAAAGTTACCAATTATGAGCCACTAATTTCGCGCTAGTCATAGAATTACAGTCTGGCAAAAAAATGTAGAAAAAAAAGGAGGGCGCTGCAATCGCTTAAAATGGCAACACCAAGATGGTTCAAAGATATAGGGATGTAACTTTTAAAAAGCACTGAGGTCCAGGTACATATTTTTCACATTATGGATTTTTTTTTCACGGTGTTCAGAAAATGTGATACTTTGCAAAGGGAAATGATTCTGTATTATGAACTGTACTAATATATTTTTTTATTTTTTGTTAAAATTTTGTGTCGAACATAACCTCGCACATAATAGGTATTATAAGTTTGGCGTAACTCGGTGTTGCCATAGTAATGAATTTTAGTTCCAATAAATTTCTACAGTTGATTGCCACACTGTACCTATGTCTGTATCAATGGGTATGTTCTTGCTGAGGTTCTCACTCCCCACCACCCTCCGAGCCCCACCTTCGCCGTCGGCTGCGCTGGGCAGTAGCAGCGCGAGCAGCAGACACACCAGTAGCGTACCGCCGACCAGGGCCGCGCCGGTCAAAGTCACCCCGGGCCGCTTGTGGACCCATTTCACTCCTGGAATAAGGAAAATGCAGACTATGAATACACACAGATGCACTTCTAGATGATTTTACTACCTATACATATTTTACACAGGTTTTTTTGTTGTTTCCGCAAAAGAATAGCCAATTTTGATCGAGAATGCCATTTGACAAAAGGGTTTTTACCCTTTTGTCAAATGTTGAGAGAACATTCATCATTCGCTTAAAATCAGTGATGTGTTATTTTATGAGTAACTTATGAGTTATGGCTTTTTAATTTTTTAGAAGAAAGGGGAGTTTTTATAACCAGAATCCTTTTATTTTGTGCATGTATTACGATTTATTGTATGGAAAAATGTCTGCCTAGACCTTTGTTTCTCAACCTGCGGGTCGTGATCAGGTATAGGGAGGGGGGGTGTCGCAACCTGTCAAAATATAATTCACGTTTAGTGAAAATGTGTTTTTATTAAATAATGAATTTCAAGTTATAATAAAGTGTTGCCTGATAAATAAAGATGTGTTAATTAATTCGTTAATGCGACCGTTGAGTTTGTTTTTCACCTACCATATTTTCTTAACGTGGATCGACATTTGAAACACAGATAAGTAAATTATTTTCAAGTGATAATAGACGATTTCCGTATTTAGATTTTAAAGTCACCATAAACGAGAAGCAAATTAATACCACATACTACATACTTAGTATATGGTACTAATGCATACCGCTGATAGCTCCGATGTATGTTATTATCATAAAATACTAAAGATC